>JALHCA010000713.1:0-32661 GCA_024340505.1 Tolypocladium nubicola | reverse complement strand
TTGGCGACATCGGCAAGGTGGTGTGGCTCGTGTGTGGCTGAATGTGGGGGGGGTGCGTACGAATTGAGAGTTGGGTGCGTATTAATAGAGACTGTCTTGATGATTGCTATTCTGACCGAGTGGCGGGCGCAAGACCAGGGCGGTGGCCAATGCAGCGGTGCTGACCCATACGACCGATGCCAGACCAGGTGGCATTGTCGTGCAGGGGTCGGCAGATGCCACCCACAAGCCCCCAGGCTGTAGCTTTCTGTCGCCGCGACTAGTTCTGGCGAAGTCGTCTGGATGCCCATGCAGCGCTGATGTCCACCTGGGGCCATCCCGCGCTTCCGTGCTGGGATGAGCTTGGCTACGACGCCACAAACACAGGCAAGCTGAGCGCAGCCGGAGAAGGGGCGCGGCGGCCGTCCTCGCAAGGTCCCGGCAGTCGTCGGGTCTAGTCGATCGTGTCTTGTCCTGTCAGAGCCAGTCGGCAGCCGGATGAATTGTGCGATGCTCGCAACCGATCCTCTGTCGGCTCGACGGCGGATGCAACGGGACGACTCGTCAGGTTCCATCCCTGATAGGCAGTCCGTAGTACGAAGCACAGGTAGTGAGACACGGGTAGTAGTCACCTATTGTGGCGAAGCGACCTTGCCGTTGCTTGCCAGGCCGCGATCGGTAAAGTTGTACGAAGTAGTGGTACTTCGTCCGTCCAGCGAGGTTGCATTCGAGACGTGGAGACGGCCACAAGCCAAGTGATGGAGCGGATGGCAAGCAGTCTGGGGACGAAACCAACACCATCTTGACTAGTAGTATCCGGACTTTGTACGTTCTTGGTAGCCGTTGGTGGCAGCATGGCGCTGTTAGTTTCTCGCCCTCAATGCCCTTGGCCCGCTGCCTGGCAGCAACAATACAAGAGACCCGCCGCAAGCCACGAAGCCAGTGGGGACTCTGGCGATGGCCTCGACGCGAGAAATGAAGCCCTGATTGTCGTCTACCCAGTCGGGCTCATTGTGGAAGCCGTACGAAGGAGCTCGCGCCGCTCGGCGGCCCCTCGTTGACCACGAGGCTTCGAGTCTCGAGACTCGAGAGGCAGGCCGAGATACCACGAATGGGGCATGGCGGGCGAGCGCATCGAGCGGCTATTCACATCGAGCGCGGGCATCTCTCGCCCGCGCCGCTTCGATTGGTCCATGATTGGGGTCGGAGGCTCGGACGAGGAGGGAGACTTCTGCTCGAGACATCTGCCCGATCGCTTGCTCTGGGGGCCGCCCGAGGTGCCCCAGCCCAGGCGATGCCAGGTTCCGTTGAGTCAGAGTCGAGACGAAGGCGGGGAACCATCGAGAATGGATAATCCGCTGTGGTCGTTTCGGCAATCAATCAATCCGCTGTGGTCGTCTCGGCGATCAATCAAGATCCGGCGAGTGCAAGCATCACTCGCCGCATCCGTTCGAGGCACGTACTTCGCACCTCGCCCACGCCGTCGTCCACGTGCTTCGTAGCTTCTTCTCCGCGCCATCGCTTAAACCTCAGGCTTCACGTCAAACCTCCCGCCTTGTTTCAAACATCTTCGCCTAACCAGCCAGCCAGCAACGCGCGCCGCAGCCGCATTGTCCGCCCTGCAGCCCGCTGCCACCCTCCCCTTTCTCCCTCCCACCCGTTTGCCGCCGTCTTTCAAAGGACCGGGATGATCTATTTTTCGCACCTGGGTCTGCCCTCCAACGGTGGAATCGCGCCCCTTGCTTTAGCCCCCGCCTAGCCGATGCAGGGCCTCATGCAGAGCCGTTCGGGCCATGCCTCGCAGCAGTTGTCAAGACGCATGCGTCCAACGGCCCGTCTCTGTTGGCCAGGGGCTGGCGAGTCTGGCCTCAGCGTTGCGTCAGAGATGAGCCGCAGCGAGCGGGATGGACCCCAACCATGGCGGCTATCTGCCTCGCCAGCTACCCACTGCCAAGTGCCCAGGCGGCGACTGTGCCTATCTCGGCCCCCGAGCCGCCCCGGCATGGCCTCTATGCATCGAGCCCGTGGACACAGAATATCTCGCCGGGGGAGCGAGGTGATGTGTAATATGTGAGACCGGGGGCGCTGCGTTTGGCATAATGGCTAATCATTGTTGAATATGTAAGGTGTTATGGCACCGCTATACTACGAACACCAACCTTGGCCAACCGCTTCAAGAATCAGCTACCTCGGCAGCGCCTTCTGCAGGTACTTCCATCTCGTCGGGCTCTCCGTGCCAGGAACCCGTGATTCCGTGCATGGTGCATGTCTTGCTTGAGTTGGGCCCTGCCCGAGGGGTAAGCCCAGGCCATGTCGCGGCCCCCAAGCATAACCGCGCCGCATGTCGGCGGCTTGCCGCAAGGACGTTGCCTTGCGCTGATTTCTGTTCCGCGTCGTTTGCGGCCAACTGCGCCGTCGTCGTCTGTTCAGTTGGCTGTTTTCATCATTTCGGTTGTTCTATTGTTCGCTTGTTGCGACTGGAGCCCGGCTCGACCAAAGATGCAAAGGACAGGCTCCAGCCCAGCCGGTTCCTCACAAGATGCGATTCGCCTCCTGCATCTTCCTCGGTGTGCTGGTCTTTAGGAACGAGGACGTCGCGTGTCTCGGATATCTGATCGGCCGCTCGTCCAGCAGTGTCTGGCAGTCGTCCACTTCGTCCTCTGGCTCGTCCCTTGACTTCCAGCACATTGTGAGCCAAGCCACGACGGACTGGGCCACTCGACACGGCAGGGTGATTATTTGGCTGCAGCAGCTCCGGTGCACGCGGCGCTTCTCGCCGTGGCCGTGGTCGATCCTGATTCCCTTTGAGAGGGCCATCACTGCTGATTGTGTGTATAAGTGTCTCGTGATGTGGTAGCACGACGCTTCTACTGGCCAGCGGTGGAGGCACAGATCGCGAGAAGGGGGAATTTTTGTTGAACTTGGTATCCCGAGAGCCTCGGGTTCGAAAACGCGTGGTACAACCAACAAGGTTGTCGAAGACGAGCCTTTTTAAACTTCATCGCATCCCTTGAGCTTCCTCCCTGGGATGAGGCCCCACGGCGACCCTCATTCCAGTGGCACCACCAGCGGCCAAAAGTCTCAGATAGCCACACCGCGCCGCGAGATCCCTTGCAATAGCAGTAGATTATTAGGAGGGGCCATTCTTGAAGGCGGCAGCACGCGCGAGCGAGGCTGGCCAGCCAGGAATGGCCTTTCCGGACTCGCGTTCGCGGCGACAGGGACTGCACAGAACCACCGTCGACCTGACATGGCGCGCAGGCAGACCTCGTACTGATCTTGGACTTGGATCGACTTTTCATTACAAACTAGAAATGTAGATGAAACGCCGGCCATCATCGATCGAGCAGCCATAGCGCAAGAATGACGCAGGCAATGCGCAGTCCCACGAGACACCCTGCGTCACTCTTCTCCCTCCTCCTCAGCACCCTCGTCATCGTCCTCGTGCATCATGAACGGGACAAACCGAAAGTCCAGAAAGCTCCTCTTGCCGCCTTCCATATCCACCATGAATTGCAGACTAAGCACCCCCTGCACATCGCCTCGCAGACTGACCTTGCTCGCGATGCGCATCGCCTCGGTCGAGCTCTTGACAAAGTCAAACTTGTACGTCTGCGACCACCGATCTGCAATGGTAAAGGTCTCCAGCAGGTCCCTACCCCGCGCAAAGTCCACCCCCGAGCTGCCCAGGTCGCTGGTACCCGCCACAGAAAGGAAAGGCGACGTCTTCATGGCCGTTATGGTCAGCTTTTCTGGCGATGTCGGAGAGATCTCGGCGAGGGAGTCTAGCAGAGTGCGTGACTGCATGATGATTTTGAACGAGACGTCATTGCGGTCAAATGGAATGTCCTCTGGAATTTCGGGCAGATACGTCGTCAGTCCAGCAGTGGTTTTGACCCCAGATTCTTCGATGGTGACTTTGAACGGATCTCCTTCCTCGGCATAGAGCAGCGTGCAGGTCCCTGAGATACCCAACGTCTGGTTGCTGAAGGCATCGGGCCGGTAATTGCGCAGGTTGCCTCGATACGGGTCCTGGTCGGCCTTTTGTGCCCGAGTGGCAACGTCGACGGCCCCAAAGATCTGAAGAACTTCGAGGAATGACGCCAGGGGTATTTGGAAGTTGGGGAGTTCAGCAGGCTCGCCATCCTCAGACGGTGGAAGGTTGACGGTGTACGCTGAAAAGAGAGCCTTGTCAAGGAAGGCAACGCCTGGTGGCAAGTCAGCATTGGACCAACGGCCTCGGCATATAGATTTCGTACCTTGCATCACCCGCGCGTGGTCGGCCGCGAAACGAATACCCTCCTCGGTAATCTGGACGTGGACTCTCGGCGCAAAGTTGATGCAACGAAGGAGCTGGTACAGCGGCCGCGTAGACGTGGCCACTGCCCGGAAAATGGGAGGAGTTTCAGGCGCCATGTCAAGGAGTCGTGCGCGACAGCTGTGCCTGGCTCTGGTGACACGGGTTCGCGAACGACGAAAACAAACTAGAAAACACGCAACAGTCGCTCAACGGCGTCTCTTCTCTCGCTCTCCGACTAATGTACAGGGCCCGACCGCACCGATTCAGTAGTGATCGGGTATCTCAGACGTAGACTCCGACCGCGCAGAACATGTATACGGTTCCGAATCTGCGCAGGTTAGCTTCAACGGGCGACGACGACTCGATGCCGGGGCCACGTACGCAACAACTACCGAGGCCGGGAATCCAATGACTGTGAGGTTGACGAGCGATCGGTCTGTGCGAGGTCAGCGTTGCGTCCTATGAGGAAGTACACAGCTCGGAGGAGCATACTCAGCGCAAAGAGGCCCGTGGCCACGAGCCCTATCGAGAGGAGGACGAAGCTGACCAGGAACTGAGTTCCCTTGCCGACGGTGGGGTAGAACGGACTGCCTGCAGCAGCTTGCCAGACCTCCTGCAGCGAGGAATCCATGTGCCACGATTCGCAGTGCGGATCGCTTCGAGGCGTCTGTTATGTATCGAGGCTGCTCTGTCTGCACGCTTCGTGGACAACCAATTGATGGGATACGTCGAACTGGCGCGGATGGTGGACGAGGTTGACACGGAGCTGGAGCTTCGCAAGCAGAGGTGCGGTCGAGGCATCGTGGCATCCACCAATGGGGCTTAGCGCAAGATGCCCCTGGCAGCAGCCTAACGTAAGCAGTGCACGGGCCATGCATGACATCCCTACGAGTACTGATCAAACACGACCTCGAACTCCACTGTCGATACCGTGCTGGGCTTCGAGACCGCCGACTCTCCGGCGGCGACACTGCTCTTTATCCCTGCTTCACACAGCCCTGCAGCCGCCAACATGGCAGAGATCAAGGAAGAGAGTACGCCAAAACCCCGGGACCGCGATTTGCCACCCGATCCAGCTAACCACTCCCGCAGGTGCGAAGCGCAAGGCATCCGAGGACCCCTCCTCTCCGTCGGCGTCGAAGCGCATTAAGCACGATGACTCGGCCGAGCCACAGGAGGATGAGAAGCTGTCCCTGAAGCCCATCCCGTTCCCAGACAAGGTATGTCTGTGATTCCATTCCCGGCGTTCCGGTCGCTAATCGAGCTCGCAGCCCGCGGTCATCGAAGAGCGCAACGGCGAGATCGAATTCCGCGTCGTCAACAATGACAACGAACGCGAGTCCCTCATCATCCTGACCGGCCTCAAGTGCATCTTCCAGAAGCAGCTCCCCAAGATGCCCAAGGACTACATTGCGCGGCTCGTCTACGACCGCACCCACCTGTCCATCGCTATCGTCAAGAAGCCGCTCGAGGTGGTCGGCGGCATCACCTACCGCCCCTTCAAGGGTCGCCGCTTTGCCGAGATTGTGTTCTGCGCCATCAGCTCCGACCAGCAGGTCAAGGGCTACGGCGCCCACATGATGTCGCATCTCAAGGACTACGTCAAGGCCAGCAGCGACGTGATGCACTTCCTGACCTACGCGGACAACTATGCTATCGGCTACTTCAAGAAGCAAGGCTTCACGAAGGAAATCACCCTGGATCGGAAGGTGTGGATGGGGTACATCAAGGACTACGAGGGAGGCACCATCATGCAGTGCTCGATGCTGCCCCGGATCCGCTATCTGGAGATGGGGCGCATGCTGCTCAAGCAAAAGGAGTGCGTCCAGGCTAAGATCCGTGCCTACTCCAAGTCGCACAACGTACATGCGCCACCCAAGGAGTGGAAGAACAGCGTCAAGCCCATCAACCCGCTCGACATCCCCGCGATCCGCGCCTCCGGCTGGTCCCCCGACATGGACGAGCTCGCGCGCCAGCCTCGCCACGGCCCCAACTACAACCAACTCCTGCACCTCCTCAACGACCTGCAGAACCACAACTCGGCGTGGCCGTTCCTCGTGCCCGTAAACCGCGACGACGTGGCCGACTACTACGAGGTCATCAAGGAGCCCATGGACCTCAGCACCATGGAGAACAAGCTCGAGGCGGACCAGTACGCCACGCCCGAGGACTTCGTCAAGGACTCGCGCCTCATCTTCGAAAACTGCCGCAAGTACAACAGCGAGAACACGCCCTACACCAAGTCGGCCAACAAGCTCGAGAAGTTCATGTGGCAGCAGATCAAGGCCGTCCCCGAGTGGTCGCACCTCGAGCCGGAGAAATAGGGTTTTGCACCGACGTCGAGGCGCAGAACCCCCGCGGGGTTTACAATGGTGACCCGGCGGATGACGAAGTGACGCCGTGCGCTCGGGCTCGCCCTTTTTTTCGTTTCCCCGGCGCGGGTCTTGCGTTCTGCTTTTGGAAGGGCCGCCTTGTCAGCGAGAGGCACCTGGATGGATGGGCAGCGAGGCGTTTGGGGATTTTTCGTGGTATATTTTTCGGCGTTGGGCCGATGAGGCGAGGGACCTGGTTTGGGATAGGGGTTGGAGAGGGACTTGACTTGTTGTGACAACACTTGTGGCGCAGAAGAGGCACTGATGATGCTGAGTTGAATGGTAGCCATCAAAGAGTCACTGGTAGCGCAGCACGACTGGCGCCCGCAATACAATGATACATATGATACATACTGCACACACATCAGTCACAGTACATCACATCAGTCATAGTGCATGGCATCGCAGAGAGGAACAGAGTAGAACAGCTGGCACGCATTTCTGTCAAGTCTCGACTACCGTATATATTAACCCGACTGGCCGAAATCCCCTACCACGCCCTGACACTCTCTACCATGCTCTCCGCCACTCTAGCAGCCTCCCTCCCACCAGGCTTGATCCCACAGAGGCAGAGCCATGCTCAACACGCCGTCGCCTCGGCGGCACAAACACAGAATGGGTTACGCCCTGCTCTAGCTGTCCAACGCACGTGCAAACAACAGGGGGGAGACAGGAAACAGAAACAAAACAGGGAATACGAACGCCTCTTCAACGCCGCCCAGATCCTCCAGTCGTGGCTTTGGACAAAAGGAAAATGTGGGTGTATCGTTGCCTTCTTTTGGGGGGAGCCGCGCGTCGCTACCGTGGAGGTGGCTCGCGGGTGGGAAAGACGTATGGTCTATAAGTGTAGCATGCAGTTTGTTGTATGTCGAGGCGAGAACCCAGACGAAACCGGTGGAGAAAAGGATACTTTATCGGGAAATCAAATCGCAGTCGTGAATATCGTTGAGCCGACAGGCGAGAGCTGTAAGGCGTTGTCGCGAGACGCACATGCAGCTGGCACCCTTAGGCGCCGGGGGCCTCGGCGGTGCGCGATGCGGCTCCCGCCTCTCCCACGGGCAGACGGAGATCCGAGTACGTTCGCCGAGGCCAGGGCACATGCATGCGCGTCGGGTCGTCGATGAGCTGCCTCCGCGAAGACCTCGACTGCGTCGACGACCGGGCTGCCTGGCCACGGTCGGGGTCTTCGGCCTCGAGGGTGCGGCGCAGCATAGGCTGGAGGAACTCGGGGATCTCGACCCACTGCCCAGCGCGTGCGGCGCTGAGCATGCTCGGCGGGATGAGGGCCGCCGGGATGATGGACGAGCTGGAGCTCGCCCTGCGAAACATCTGTTCCGTCATTTGCTCCGTGACAATGGTCAATTCGCCCGTCTCAATGGCGTACTTGAGCCACTGCTCCCACTCCTCGTCCAGGACGGCCGACGTCTCGCCCGCCTCGCGCCTCGCGGCCTGGGCGCGGAGCCGCTCGTTGAGCTCGAGGCCAACACTCTCGAGCTCCTCGTCGCTTTCCTCGTCGTCATCTTCGTCGCCCTCGTCGTCGTCGTCGTCGTCGTCGTCCAGCACGCCGGGGCCGGACGTCCTCGCCTGCACGGTCCTCTGCAGCGCGCGGCGCGGCTCCGTCGGCTCGACCCAGTCGGGGATACCGTCAGCGGTGGTATCCTTGATGGTGATGCCCTGCTCCTTCTCGAACTTCTCCTTGGCCCACCTGGTGCCCTCCCACTTGGTCAGGCAAGCAATCTCAGAGTAGGTGAGGCCGAGGGCGTTGAAGGCGCGGAAGAGGCGGCGGTGCCAGGGCCAGCGGCTGAGGCGGATGCGGTGGGTGGTGTGGTTGTAGTCGAGGCCGGGGTACTTGGCCTCCTGGGTCTCGAGGTGACCGTAGAAAGCGTGCGTCTCCTGGCGGACCTCGGGGATGAGGCTGCGCTGGAGGAGGGCGTTGAAGTTCTGGGGGTCGGTGGGCTTGACCTTGGGGAACATGCACTCGTAGACGAGCTCCTCGACGGGGCGTCCAATCATCGCGGCGGTGTTGCTGGGCGGTGGTGTTCTGGAGGCGGTGGTGCCGCCAGGTCGGAATCGTCGGTGAGGAGGGGGCTGGCCCGCGCTTAGAGAGCCTCGAGATGACGATGCTCAGATGCCCGCGGGGTTCTTGGGTCGGGGCAGGGAAGCGTGAAACAGCAGAAGCGAAGTGGACGGACAGCAGTCGATGGAGGTGCCGTCTGGCACTGGCGCCCCGTGTACGGCGAGGCGACTGTCGGAATCCAGAAGAGGCGAAGGGAACGGAGCCACGAAGTAGAGGACAGCGAGCCCGGATTGTCGGCTGCTATCGGCGCGTGTGGCGGGTCGGGTCCTGATGCTGGGCCCCCAGCGAGGTGCTCTGTCGAACCTGTGCGCGGCGTCGCTTCCGAGAGCGAGGCGTTGGAGGGCAGCGAGCAGCGACGACGCCGGGATGGGTCGAAGGAATAAGGAATGGAAGGGCAGAGAAGGGGAAAAGGCGGGATGGTGGGATGGCGGGATGCGGACTGGTGGACGATGGATCCGCACGCGGCATTGGGGAGATGCGCGGCGTCCAGTGACGCGGTCCAGTACGGGTGCAGTGCGCGCGTGGGCGGGATGACGGGCCCTGGATGGTGCTTGGGTGCCTTGTTGATACCCTGCCAGTTGGTGGGCCACTGCTGACTGTCAGCCAGAACACCTTCCACCGACTTACACCATCTGCATCAGCACGAGCAGCACGCCACCGCATCTCCGGCTTCTCCCTCGCCCAGGCAGACGATGACGGCCGAGAACGGGCGCCTGACGCCGTGCTGCAGCAGGTACCTACCTAGCCAACTAGCCACTGCTCCGCGTCACGGCAGCAACAAGTCGGCGTCCCTGGGGTGGTACAGTCCCGCCCGCGTCACGATGCACCTCTCACAGCGCATGACGGATTCACAGTCGCAGCCCGAGCGCCAGCTCATGCAGCCTCTCCCCGTAGATCCCCTCACCTACGGGGCACTGAGGCAATTGAGGTAATATGGCACCACCAGGCATCGCGGGCCTTTCCCGAAGCAGCGCTTCCCCACACGTGAATCTCAACCGCAGGCACGCAACATCCGCACTCGATGAGGCATCCATCACGACCTCACCTCGGGCTCCCGAAAATGGGAAACGCGTCTTTCCCGTCACTTCTACCAGCGCGCACTGGACCGTCAGGCTGACCCCGTTTCCCGGCCTCTGTTGGTCGAACAACCCTGCCGGCGCGCTGGCTGGGTCACCAGCCAATGCGTGAAGCAGGAATACTCGTACAGCAAACGCCAAACAACGTAGCCAATCACCACGACATGCCACGTTCGCTTGAAACAATATCGCACGCACAAGCCGCTAACCGACTGAGCCACATGCCAGTCCGGGTGCGATCCGCCTGACACTGCGTACCAAGCAGAAAGCTCCGTGATTCCGGAGCGTCTTCCCGAGACGACGGGGCGGGTCGCCAGTGGATAGACCGATGGACATCGCAGCCCTCGTTCTACCCACCTACCTATTGTGCGGCGGCCTCAAGAAGCGATGGCGGCATCGTCGTTACTGCGTCGCATGCAACGCCTTGAGGTATCTACAGCCTCCAGGGTTCCCCTGTGTTGCTTGTTCGAGGAACAGTCGCGTGCACACCTCCCGCACAGGGGCTCCGTCATCACACGGGAGGTCATTCATTCATCCAGGTCATTCCTATAATTCAAGCGAGGAAGGCATCCTCCATGCCTCCATATGCCATGCGCAGTAGTCTGGCAAAAACAAAAAAGTCCGTAACATCGTCAAGTAGTGTCACGTTCGTTCAAGCATCATGACCGCCAGATCCCGCCATGCAGGGACACCACGCTCCATGGGTGGCGGCACGTGCACATTGCTCTACGCCCAGGGCCCGCTCCCACGATGTGCCTCAGCTGTAAGCTGGTTCCTGGTGTCGTCGCCCGCCCGCTCCAGCGGCCGGGGTTGCCGCGGCTTCGTCCGGGGACCGCCTTTCCCACTTCCTCCTGTCGTCCCTCGGTCGATCCCGTTCCCGCGGCTCCCACCCTGGTTGGTCTCTCTGTCGATCGATGTCGGCATGGCTGCTGGTCCGCCGTTGTGTTTCTGGTCGCCGCAGGTATGGACGTTCCCGCCGGCTGCCGGAGTCCCGATCTTCCTCCCAATCCCGGACGGGATCGCGTGCGCGGCCCCTCTGACGCTCCCGCTCGTCCCGCATCCTCTGTCTCCTCCGGAGGTCTTCCGCGGTGGGCCCGGGGCCCGACGAATCGTCCGAGTCCAGATCAGAATAACTGCGGCTCAGGCGCGACGGCGGAAGCTGGTCGCGGCTTTTTCGTGAGCGGATAGGACCATTGGAAGAGTTTTGTCGGGAGCCGGTCCGAGGCCGGTCCGAGATCAACCCGTTGGGCAGCATCTCGCTGAGCTTATTGCGCAGAGAGCCCAATGGGGTCGGTACGCTCCGCCTCTTGGGATCATCCGAGCGCATGTCGGAGCGATGTGGACGGAACGAAGCTGACACGTTCGTCGCAGCCGGCGGCGGCTGGGGTGCAGTCGGGGGCACGAACCTGCGAACAGACGGCGGCGGCGGAGGAGAAACCGGATGCCGTCTCCGCTTCGCCTTGCGGTTGGCGGGCGCCGGCACGGGCTCCTCGGACGAATCGGATGAGTAGTGCCTCGGGTGGCTATGCCGTCGAGGCTGGTACGGTGGTCTCTTCATGCCAGGATCAAGGTAAGTGGACGAACGGGTGTGGTGGTGTGGTGGTGGTTCTGCGGTTGGCGGCGGTGAGGCGTAATCGGAGAAACTCTTTCGTCTCGCCCGATCTTCAGCAAGATCCTCCCGAGGGGGAGACATGTCCGGCCGGCGCTGGCTTGCGTGCCTGGCCGGTATGTGAGAATACGCATGCATGGGTCGTCCAAAGTAATCGGTTTCGGGCGCTCTCGGCCGCGACGCGGGCTGGAACGGGTTTACACGAACGTAGGTAAACTTGGGGGGTCCGGGCTGCTCAGCTGCAGGCGATGGTTTCGGCCCGGGGCCATCTTCCGCGGAGGAAGCGGCCTCGCTCTTTAACCTCTCGGCGCAGGACTTGTGCCAGCGGTCGACCTCCATGTCTGCCTGAGCAGGGAAGACATCGGCGGGCAGGTCGCATGGAAAGTCCTCGCCCGTCTCAGGATGCTTCAGACACCAGTTCTTGACCGCATATTGCATAAACGGGACATGCTCCTCGGGGCCGAGCAGTATCTCGAGCGACTCCCACCGGGAGAAGCCACGAAAGGTCAGGGCGGGGATCGAGGGCGCCTCAAAGTCGTTGTAGGTGGGCTGGAGTGAGTGCTGGCAGCCGGTGACCTGCCAGATGTAGGAGATGGACGAGTGAGGCATATCGACGAAGAGGGCTATGCGCGCGCAGAGGAATTAGCACACGACGAACCGGGCGGACGTGTTGCACGGTCTCGCATACAGTCATAGTCGCCGCCGACGGCTTTGTAGAACGCGGCCAGCTTGGCGGGCGTCAAGTGTGTCTCTTTCTTGTCGCCGAGCTCCAGGATCTGGGTGCCGTGACATCAGCATCCACTCTCAACAGGCCTACGGATCGAGGACTCCGGGCGCTGCCTACAATGTGCCGGGCAATGGCCCTGAGCAGCGCATCGAGCTGTTTAGTCGGGGCGTTGTCCTTCTCAAACATGTACGCATACTGAACCGCCGAGCCGGGCGTCGCATCCGGGTTGGGCGTCGCCATGTCGTCTGCGAGCTGCTGGGGTCGCGGTGAAGCTGCTCACATCCGGACAAGGCAGACGTGGAGGGAGCGGGCGATGCGAGACAATCAGCGGTGACGGCGAGGGCGGCGGTACATATTAATAGGACGAGGGAGAGGGGACGACGAGGACTGAGGCCGGGCCTGGCCTGCCTGGCGCCTGCGAGCAACGGGCGTCGTTGGTGTGGAGCAAGGCGATGTCCTGCCTAGAGGCGTGCCATCGTGGAGCTGGTGCCAGACGCCGTGAGTCTTGGCCAAGTTCTTGGTGGTGAGGTACTTGCTGGGCTGGGCTGGGCTGGGCTGGGCTGCTGCAGAGCCCGGCGGCGAGGGGTGGTGATCCAATGACCCAGGCTTCAAGGCTGCTCCGGGGACCCCTCGTGGGCTGACACGTGCATCCATGCACGGGTGCCAGGAAAGCCAAGTCGCTGATCGGCGCTCTGCCCATGTGCGTCAGCCTGCAGAGAACGGCTTCACGCAGCCTTTTAAACAAGCGAGTGGGCGGCGCAGCATCGTGAGATCCATGGCGCCACGGGGCTTCGTACAAGAGCTTCGTGTGCGAGGCAAACTACTCCGCTGCTTGGCGTGCCCTCTGTCGCAACTGGATCCGCTGCCTGTGGCGGGGCTCAGATCGAGGAGCGAGATCTGAGGCGCTTGACTCTGCGTCCACACCCGGAGCCAAATGTGCCTGGATATGGGTCCTGGAGTTTCGTTCGGGGTCTAGGGTAGGCCATCCGATCTAACGCTGCTGCGCAAACACCACGTCGCATCTCGCGCCACAGCTAAAATTTACGGGCGGCTTTCATCACCACCGCCGGCAAGCTCGACAACTCCCCGGAGCTCTGTTCCACCCACTCCTTAGACGCACGCAGCTGGCCGCGACTGCTACAGGCACGCAACACACAATACTGCCCAGTCGCCCCCCGACAGCTCCGTCACCACCCGCAGCCATGGACGCCCTCCGCTCCGCCGTCCAGCCCATCACGCACAACCTCCCCGCGCCGATCCGCGACCTCGGCGTGTCCATCATCGGCGCGCCCTGCTACAAGACGCTGCTCCTCGACGTCGACCTCGACAACGCCGAGTGCCTCAAGCTCGCCGTCAGCAAGGGCCTCGGCATCGGCATCGTCGCCGCCTCGTCGGTTGTCAAGGTGCCCCAGATCCTCAAGCTCGCCCGCTCCCAGTCCGCCGACGGCGTCTCCTTTCTCTCCTACCTCCTCGAGACGAGCGCCTACCTCATCACTCTCGCATACAATGTCCGCAACGGCTTCCCCTTCAGCACCTTTGGCGAGACGGCCTTGATCCTCGGCCAGAACGTCGTCATCTCCGTCCTCGTCCTCAACTACAGCGGCCGCGCCGGCATGGCTGCCCTGCTGGTCGCGGCGCTGGCGGGGAGCGTCGCGCTCCTGTTCGCCGAGAGCGTGCTGGACATGAAGATGCTGAGCTACCTGCAGGCCTTCGCCGGCGTCCTCGGCGTCGCGAGCAAGCTGCCGCAGATCCTGGCCATCTGGCAGCAGGGCGGAACCGGTCAGCTCAGCGCCTTTGCCGTATGCTTCATCCAGAATGCCGCTTGTCCCCAGGAGAATCTTGCTAACGGTTTAGGTGTTCAACTACCTGGCCGGCTCGCTGACGCGCATCTTCACCACCCTCCAGGAGGTCGACGACAAGTTGATCCTGTACGGCTTCATCTCCGGCTTCGCCCTCAACGCCATCCTCGCGCTGCAGATGGTCTACTACTGGAACTCCCCGTCGGAAAAGGCCAAGGGCAAGCGCAAGGTGATGCCCGTCCAGGCCAAAGGCAGCTCGACTGCGACATCGACGCCGAAGAAGAGCCCGACCACTCGACGCCGCGGGTAGAGGGTTTGTGGTCTGCGTTGTTCGCTCCTGATCTGGAGCCTCGTTGTAATAGTTATTATAATCTGATAACACGTAAAATAAGTTGTAATCTGCACACTCGGTCCACTCGTACCGCCGATACGCAGCATGTGGGAAGCTTGCAGTCGCTGAGAAAGATGTGATTAAGCAGCAGTAATTCCTGATCCAGGCGCTACCCCCTGCTCTAGTATCTCTAGAGGCCTGAACTATAAGACAGCGATGCAAATCGCATCTGAAATTTGGTATTCTTATCCCGTAGCCAATGCCATGTGCCCAAAACGCCCGTCAAAAACGCCTGTCAAACGTCAAATGCCAACACTCGCAAAGTCCCCGATGCCAGGACATCTAGCAGACGGAGACGCCAGCATTGGTCCAGCCGATGCCGCCAACCCAGACTCTCCTGCCCGCGCACTGCAGGCATCGCTTCTCCTCGCCGAGGTTGCTGACGGAGCAGCTGAAGCAGACGTGTTTGCCGCACGCGCCGCACGCCGTGTCCCCGAGGCCCAGGCCGCCGTCGAGCTCCATCTCGTCGCCGGTGCCGCCTCCGAGGCCCGCGCCGCAGTCCTCGCAGCTTGTCGGCGCCACCACCATCGGCTGTTCGGTGCCGGGCGCGGGGCTCGCCGAGCCGGGCGCGGAGTTGATGTTCCAGAAGCGGTGCAGGGACTGCTGGTTCGCGGTGGGTGCCGTCGCCTGCTGCGGCGAAGGGAATGGCGACATGGGCAGCTGCGGCGCGGGCGAGGCGTGAGGCTGCTGCTGCTGCTGCTGCTGGGCAGAGTACAGCAGGCTCAGGGTGCGCTCTGCGGGCACGCATGAGTTTGGGCTCTCGCGGTGGTGGGCGCGCCACTCGTAGAACTTACGATGGACCTCGTCGTCCGACGGCTTGCTGTCGCGGAAGCGCTTGAGGGTGCGGCTGTTGAGGTGCTGGGCCGGCGCGTCGTGAAAGGCGCGCGGAGAGACGTCCATCGTGAAGTTGAATCTGCTCGTGGGCGGCGAGGCGGAGGGAGAGCAGGCAGAGGGCGAGGAGCAGAGCTCGGACGCGGAGCGCTTGCGCTTGAGCATCGTGGGCGGTCTGGCCAGTGGTCTCGCTGCCAATTGGCCAATTGATGCGCAGCTGTCGGATGAAACAAGATGGCGGTTGTTTGAGCGCGCAGTGATTGCGTGGGTGCTGGTGCTGATGATGGACTGGGAACTGGAGGCCGGCCACAGGGAGGAAGTGTAAATGGTTTGAACTGGGAGCACTGGGAGGCGCAAGAGTAGCACTATAACTGAGTGGCTGGAGCGTCCCGTCGCGACGCGCTGCCCGCGGCTCGGAGAGGCGGAGCGCGTAGAGAGCCCCTGTCCCCACGCACTAAAACGCGACCTCCACTGAGAGTCAGCCAGCAGTTGATTGGATGTTCGTAAGCAACTCGAAGCCGAGATGTTCGAGGATGATCCCGCAGATAAACAACCTCGGATATCTACATGACACCGTCTACCGAGAGGCTGCAAGCCATCGGAGCTTCACTCTCGCTCGAGAATCGCCGAGATATGGACTCCATGGCGCGGAATAGCCACGGCGTTCTGACCAGCAGCAACCACTGCCCTGCGTCACCCGGGTGCTACGCCTGACCCTTCAGACCCCACGACGCCTTGATCATGTCGGCGGCCTTCTCGCCAATGCCATACGCCGGCATCTGCGTGTGGCCGCCGTGCAGGATGGGAATGATGCTGCAGTCGGCGACGCGGAGGCCCCTGACGCCCCTGACGCGCAGGTGCTCGTCGACGACGGCCCCGGGGTCCGACGCCTTGCCCATGGCGCAGGTGCCCGAGGCGTGGTAGCCTGTCCAGGTGTCAGCGACGGCAGATCAACATATGGGGAGCAACGTCGAGGCTGGGGCAGACACGTACAGGTCGTTGCGTTCTCCCTTACGTACGGGATCCAGTCCTCCCTCGTCGCAAGCTTGTGGTGCTCCTCCTCCGGCGGCCACGAGCCCTTGACGACGTCCCGAGTGCCGGCCCCCTCCATGACGATCTCGTTGCCGAAGCGGCACGCCTCGGCCAGCACCTCGACGTCGAGCGCGTCAGTCAGGTAGCCGCAGTCGACGACCGGCACGGCCTGGGGGTCGGCGCTCCGCAGCGCGACCGTGCCGCGCGACCGCGGGCGGAACAGCTCGGCGATGATGGCGAAGGCGGACCCGCCGTCCGTCGGGAACCTGTCGAACTGCTTCGGCCCGCCGTAGCACTCGGTCGTGAAGAACTCGACGTTGGGCTGCGACGGCGTCAGGCCCATGGGGTCGCGGCCGGCGCGGCGCGGCGCGGCGTTCCACAGCGGCGAGTCGGCGAGGCGCGCGTCGAGGCGCGCAAAGGCGAAGGCGCCGAAGGGGAACGTGGACAGGAAGCCCTTCTTCTCGTCCTTCCAGAGCTGGTAGGTCTTGTTGAAGGCGTCGCCGTGGTAGACCAGGTGGTCGTTGGTCAGGCCGGGCTCTCCCGTCTCGTAAAACATGAAGACGATCTAGGGCGCGTCAGCCCGAGCCTCGCCAGGCACCAAACGCGGAGCTTGAACACGGCCTCGTATACGTACCATGTGGTCCATCAAGTTCTTGCCAACGCCCGGTAGGTCTACGACGGTGGTGATGCCGTGCTTCTCCAGCTCCTCCTTGGCGCCGATGCCGGAGCGGTTCAAGATGTTCGGGCTGCAGTACGCGCCGCCGCTGACAATGACCTCCTTGTTGGCCTTTGCCTCGAAGACAGTGCCGTCTGCCAGGATGGCCCTGACGCCGGCAGCCCTGAGGCCGCCATCCCCGTCTTTCTCGAGCACCACCTTGTCCACGTGGGCGTCGGTGACGATGGTGATGTTGTCCCTCTGGTTCTTCCCGGTGATGAAGTCTGCGCCCGTCGTGCGGAGGCCGTTTGCTACGGTCCTCGGGACGTGGCCGCACCCGTGCGGATTCGCGCCGTGGGAGAACATGTCCGGGTCCAGCGGCAGGCCCTTGGACTCCATGGACTTCATGATGAGCTCGGAGATGGGGGCGAGGTCGTGCGGCTCAGTGCCGAGGTGGCCCTCGTAGCCGTGGGAGTCCTTGGACGCCTCGAACCATGGTTTGCCCGTGAACGACTCGGCCTACGTGCGGCCTACCGTCAATGCCTCTGCGCACAGATGCGGGCTGCTACGGACGGAGCCTCCTCACCTTGGACATGTACTTGAAGAACTCATCGCCGCTCCAGCCGGGCACTTCCCAGTCGTCGTAATCCTGCCTCGCGCCCCGAATACACAGCGTGCCGTTGCATCCCGACGAGCCGCCGAGGAACTTGCCTCTGCTGAGCTTGACCCGGCGGCCGTTGATGCCGGCACCGGGCTCGGCGACGACGTTCCAGTCCGTCTCCTTGTCAAAGTTCCGAGACCAGCTGCCGCGGAGTCAGGGAAATGAGGCTGCGACTCGCGCGAGGAGACGGCGACGCCCCGTGGAAGGTGACTTACCCTCCCACCATGTGCACGGTTTCCATGTCTTCATTGTGCGGGCCGGCCTCGAGCACCAGGACCGTGGTGCTGGCGTCCTCGGCGAGCCGGCCGGCAACGACGCATCCCGCGGTGCCGCCACTGGCGAGGAGTTAGCACGAACCGGGTCTCCAGCAAGCCACAGCAATGTAATGGAATTGTCAAGATGGCGCGGGCCGTGCGCTTACCCACAGACAATGAAGTCGTAGGTCGTGCTAAGGATGTCGCTACCCATGATGGCGGGTGGTTTCGGCTGAGGCTGAGGGGCTAGCTGATACGTTTATTGCTAAGACGGGTCAAGGTTTGGTTAGAGCAGGAAGACGCGACAACCCGCTGGACTCCTCCTCCATTGTTCTTAAACTCATCGACGGCCTTCCCCGCGCCCGACGTGGCAACGCAAGACGGCAACGACTGGAACGCCTGGAGCTGCTCTGCTGCACCGGGGCCCGTCGCACCGCGTCCATGCACCCTCGGGCCGTGGCCCGACCCTTGTGAAACAATCTCAACATGCAGCAGTTTCCCCGCAACTCAAACGGATCCAGGGGACGCGCTTCCGGACACCCGGTTATCCAAGGTACTGCTTCGTACGAGTACGGGTAGGCGTGGGCGGTTTTCTCCGTTCGGAGCACATCGGCCGACGGCTTCACCACATGTCAGTCAGATGTTGTCGAGGCACCACCCCTGCCGTTCCTGGTCCAGTGGCTCCCGGCGGGCGCTGTCAGTCCCCAGGCGTCCTAGGGCCACGCGTGGCTACGAGTCAAGTCGCTCAAGCTTTGGCTGGCCGCCGCTCAGCCGCCCCGTTGGCGGCGCCGTCGCGGTCGCGGTAGTGGTGGGTCGCTGCCGCTGGCTTGGCTTCGTTGAAGAATGCGGATATCAATCTGGCTGGCGTGGCGTTGAGGCTGGCAGTTGCAAAATTGAATTGTCTCGTAATAACCGCATGGTCCATGTCGACGGCGACGGAGCCCCTGCCCGGGGCACGACACGCCTCCTTGCAATCCTCTACGTGACGCAACCGGATGGCCTGGAGTTGCTGCTGCGCGCCAAGGACGGGGCTGCTCATGGATCGGCAGTTGTCTGTTATTGGCCGTGCCGTATCGCCGATGTGCATGTGCCGTGTCGGAGTCGGAGGGCCGGCTGGACTCTCACGCAGTTGCCCGAAGCCAGGGACCTGGGATCGGATCAGGAGAGCCTGCGCTGCTAGCTTGGTTCAAAATCAGATGGACGCCAGGAACACCCGTCCTGGGTTTCCAGGCGGTCGTCGTGATCCTTTTCTCGTTCACTGCCGTTATTGGACGACCCTGAACGCTCTGGTCCTTTGACTTCTCCTCAACCGCCAGAGCATCCCGGCGCCGGCTCGGATCAGACTCGTGCGAGTCTCCTATCATACGACAGAGACGGCCATGGCAACGCCCTTCCAGACCGAGGCCTGGGTCGAGTATGGCCTTGGCGTCTTTGTCCTGCTCCTGCGCTTCTTTTCGCGGTGGAGGACGGTTGGGTTCAAGAACTGGGAGGGGGACGACTTCTTCGCCATCTTGGTGCTCGTCTTCTGGACGGTACGTGGACGAAGCCCATCGTCGTCTCGGCAGCCGCTGACGAGCACCTTTTGTGCAGCTCGAACTATGCATGTTGGAGCTTATTGGTAAGTCGTCCAACTCTCAAACGTCACCTCATCCAATGTCTCCCGCGACCACTCACACTACTCCTCAAACAGGCCAGTACGGAACAAACATCGGCATCACAGACGACAAGGGCGCCCTCTTGACCGCCGACGAGATTCGGCGGCTCGAGTTTGGGTCCAAGTGCCTGCTGGCCGGCTGGAACTTTTACGTCACGCTCATCTGGACGCTCAAGTGCTGCATGCTGTGCTTCTACAACCGCATCACGTGGGTTGCTCGCAAGGACACCGAGACGGACGGAAACACTAAAGAACCTTTGCTTCTAGGCTCGGTCTCTCACTTCAAAAGATTGTCAAATGGACCGGCGTGGCCTGCGTTTTTGCCTACATCGGCGTTCTAGGAGCCATCTGGGGCCACTGCACGCCGGTCCAGAAGAACTGGCAAGTGGTGCCGTATCCTGGCGGTAGGTTCACGTCTCCGGACCGACATGTTACTCCTTTCTGATCCGGCGCAGATAAGTGCACGCTGGCTGTGGCGAACTACCTGACCCTCGTGGTCTTGAACGTCATGTAAGCCGGCCCTAGCCTGCTCTGCGGCCTGTACTCACCGGTGCTAGGACCGACGTCGTCATCGTGAGCATCCCGGTGCCGCTGCTCTGGAAGGTCAAGATCACCCTTGGCCGCAAGATAGCCATCGGAGTCCTCCTCTGCTCGGGAGTCTTCATCATCGTTGCGACGCTTCTCCGATGTGTCTTGTCGCTGCGCGACATCCAGGGCATCAACGTCAGCACGATATGGGCTATCCGCGAAACGGTGAGAGACGGCTGCCCCAAGCTACTGGATCTAGACGCTAATCCACGGGCAATCGCAGTTCGTCGGCATCATCGCCGTCAACGCCGCAAGCATCAAGCCGCTCTTCTCGAAGGCTCGGTGGATCTCATCCAGCAAGGGAAGCAGCGCTACCCCCGGCGCCCCCAGCGGCTACTCCCTGAGCCACATGCGAGGCGGCGGTTCTACCCCAGGCTCCATGTCGAAGCGCCGCTTCAACAAGCTGGCCAGCGAGACAGAGATTGCGGACAACTCGAGCGAGGAGCACATCGTCCAGCCCCCGGAGTACAACAAGTGGCTGAAGAGCGAGGTCAGCGGTGGCGGTTCGCAGGGCCGGCGGGATGAGGGCGGGAAGGGCGAAGGCATCACGGTGACCACTCGGGTCGAGGTCCATCCTGACACGCCGCAGCAGGATGTCTGAGACGAGGAGGACTATCCGCGTACACGTTGTTTGGATGGTAATATTCTTGTATATTGTTATTGCCACTTACACAAGCCGAATTACAAACGCCCCGGTGCCCCCTTTGCCCGTCCTCCGCTCCTCACATCCCGCCCGCACCGCCTCGATGTCCCCCAAGTCCACGCTGCTCACCACCGGCCTCGCCTTTCCCAGCGCCACAATCTCGCCCGCCCTCTCCAGGTCCTCCCTGATCTGCACGCCGCCGGACAGGAACTCGTACCTGATGCTCGTGCCGCGGAGCTTCCACCGGTACCACAGCTGGCACAGATCCAGCACGGCGCCCAGCCACCAGGGGAAGCGGTCCGCGCCGGCAAGCTCTCGCGCGACGGCCTTGGACGGCACGCTGGCTATCGACATGAGGATGCCCGTCGTGGGGTTCAGCAGCGGGATGCCCTCGTCCAGGGTCGACCACAGCGTGTTGTACATGAAGTCGACGCTGCCCCTGGGCACGAGGTCGCCGACGTTCTGCGTCTTGTAGTCGATGACCTGGTCAACCATGCCGGGGAGGTACCGCTCCACCAGCGGCACCTTGGCTGTCGACACCGTCGAGATGATCTTGCTCGCGCCAAAGACGTTCCGGGCGACCTGTATGGCAACCGACCCCGTGGCGCTCAGCCCGGCGGGGACAAACACCGTCTTGCCCTCGAGGCTCTCCAGGCCGCCCAGCTGGAGGCCGCGTCGGATGGCCTGCAACGCGGTGGTTGCCGAGCCGGCCACGCCCGCGGCCTCCTCAAACGTCATCGTCGGCGGCTTGCGAAGCAGGAACCGTGCCTCCGCCAGCGCATACTCCGACACGAAGCCGGGAGGCTCGGGGAAGCGGAAGACCGGCTTGTCCATGTACAAGCCGTAAACCTCGTCGCCGACCTTGAGAGACCCCACGTCAGAGCCGACGGCGACGACGACGCCGGCACCCTCAACCCCGATCTTGAACGGATACCTGACGGCGCGGTCAGCACCTAGGATGACTCCAGCGCCGCATCGCAGGACGACTTACTCGTCTACGATGAGCTTTCCAACCACGCTTGCCACCGCCTGCAGCTCTCCGGGCGCGACAGATGCCGCGTGCACGCGAATCAACACATGCGTAGGTATCGTAATGGCGGGCGTGGGCATGTCCCGAACCTCGTACTTCGCCGGCGTGCACCGCTCCGGCGCCACGAGGGAGCGCATCGTCTTGGGAATATGCGCCATCTTGACGCAGCGAGAACTGGGTTTGCTGTTCAGTTGCTCGAACAAAAGCAGGGCCGGCTTTTATCCAGCTCCAGGTTTGTGGTTCGGCGGCGGACTTGGGGTGATGTCGGCGGTTCGGTGGGGCCGCTCGGAGGGTCCACCGAAGCGCCGAAACGGCCCCAGTCCACCGGCTCATGCATGTCAGAAGTCCGCATGGCGGACTTTAGCTCTGGAGCAGCTGAAAAGCGAAAGCATCGGATGTGACGGCACAAATGCTGCTCCAAGGGAGTTGGGGCGAGGCAGAGCCAGAGAAAGCCGCTTTCACCCCATGTCTTTGATGATGCACTACAATGGGAATTTTCAGATTTGGCTGCGATTGATTCCACAACGGCTTGCCGCCTGAATTCCCGTCTTATAGTGGTGCTTGCAAGGCGAATGTATCCATACATCTTCACATTAACTAGGGTATCCAAGTATATAAACGCCTCCCCGACATCTGGAAACCAGCCCAGTACAAACGGGCGGCGGCACAGAGTCGATCAAAACTGAAATTGCTACGGCCATAGCAC
Organism: Tolypocladium nubicola; assembly: GCA_024340505.1. Classification (NCBI taxonomy): domain Eukaryota; kingdom Fungi; phylum Ascomycota; class Sordariomycetes; order Hypocreales; family Ophiocordycipitaceae; genus Tolypocladium; species Tolypocladium nubicola. The sequence goes on along the minus strand of JALHCA010000713.1, from coordinate 10,277 downwards.
ATTGATGAGCCACCGTGCCGTCAGAACCACCCACGCCGCCGGCGGTCATGGTAGCCATACCACTCCGAGTATGTGCCCTCGTCTACCGCACCAGCACGTTAGCCGCGAACAGTCACTCTTCATCGGCTTAGACATACCCCTGCGAGTGCTGATTCCCAGCTGGTGGGCAACATTGGCGTAGCCCTCGCTCGAAACAGCCCGATTCATCTGTACTTTGGACACCATTTTGGCGTCGCCCTGCCATTTACTGCGGCAGAGCGGGCAGGTGACTTGCCCGGTCTTGGTCCGGGCCCACGTCTCGAAGCACTCCTGGTGGATGTTCTGTCCGCACGCGGCGCGGCACCAGACCACCGACTCGGGGCTGTTGGCGTCGAACTCGCAGAAGCATATGGGACAGTCGCCCTCCACCGGCTTCCTCTTTCCGTTGCCAAAGTCCCCGGAAGCGTTCACCCCTGGTGCGGCGGCGAATATGGTGCGCAATTCGGAGCCCAGGAGCGCTTTCTGGTAGACCAGCTCAAAGGGTGCCTGGAGCACTCTGGCGAGGACCTGTTTGTGTACGCGTCAGACGTCTTTCCAACCCATGAGAGGATGACTCAGCTGCGAATATGCATACGTAAAAGACATGCTTGCACTCGTGGCCCTTCATTGCGTGCGGACAGTTACAGGAGGGCTTCTCGCCAATGCGGACAGTGTAGACATTGCCCGTCGACCCGGTCATCTCAAACGTCTCCTCAGGACACTCGGCGGTGCCTCCCCGCGTCCGCTTGAGCACGTAGAAGCGCTGGCTGAGTGCCCTCTCATAGACGCTGTGGAAGGACTGAGGCGGCTGAGAGCGAAACCTGCACAGGCGCTTCTCGGCTGGGGAGGACGCGGCGCCGGCCGCTTTTCTCTTCCTGGCGGAGGACGTGGGCGCGGATGCAGGCGCGCTCTGCACCGGCGTTCGTAGCACCGACGTTCTCCGTACCGGCGCCGCGACACCGGCGTACACATCCCGCTTCTTTGCCTCTGGCGTCGCCGGCTCGTCGCCAGTGAGGTCGACTGGACACCCCCAGCTTGAGCCCGCGGCCGCAGCCGACCAGGGACTTTGTTGAGCCCCCTCAAAGTGGCGATGGACGCGTCGAGCTGATGATTTCTCCATGGTGCCCGTTGTTTCAAACAAAGCCGGAGGGAATGAAGTTGACGAGCGTGACAAAGTAGTCGAGAGGGGTCAAGCCAACCAACAGGAAAGTTCAGATGACCGAGGAGAAGAAATCTTGAGCATAAGTAACCCGTCAATTTCTTGCCAATATTGCATCAAAAACAGACGCTGTCAATGTCCATCAGCGATCGAAGAAATGCAAGTAATCGGCTCGCGACGTCACGCCCGTATTATGCCGTGTTGCGCTACACCGCTTTCCGATTTAGGCCTCACCAGCAAACCTAAGGCGCCAAGTCCCCCCACGGTCTATGGCCCACCGACAAATACAAGAGTCATGAAGTAGGCGAGTGTTTTCGTCTCTCGTCAGTGCTTCGGCCAGCTTCATCGGCGGTTCAATATCCTATGCCTCAACATGTCGCGCGAAGAGGAGCTTGAGAGACTGGCTCATCCAGACTACTGGGACGAGCGCTATGCCGGCTCGGGTAGCGAGACGCCAACCCACGAGTGGTTTCGAACATACACAGACCTGCTGCCCTTCCTAGAGTCCAAGCTGTTTCAATGGCGTGGCCCCGAGACCAACCCCAGAATCCTCCATTTGGGTTCAGGCGATAGTGTATTTCTCCTGCAATCCCTTCGTCCCTGGGTTTCTGTAGCCACTAATCATGTGACAGACCATGCCTCGAGACCTGGCCGGGCGAGGCTACGCCGACCAGCTCTGTGTAGACTTTTCCCCGGTGGTCGTGGACCTGATGGCGCAGAGACACGCCGACATCCCCGGCATCAAATGGTCTTGCGCGGATGTCTGTCATATGGATGCCATTCCGTCGGCGTCAATAGACGTCGCTTTCGACAAAGGGACCCTTGACGCCATGATCCACGGAAGCCCCTGGAGTCCCCCGCAGGACGTTCTTGACCGGACCGCTGCGTACATCCGAGAGGTTCGTCTTGCTGCTTGCAACGTACGGTGCGTTACTAAACCGGCATAGGTATTTCGCACCTTGAAGGATGACGGCGTGTTCCTCTACGTTACATTTCGCCCCCAACATTTCATCACGCCGCGCCTCAACTGCGACGGCGTCGACTGGGACGCTGAGGTCGTCGTTTTGGGTGGAGAGGCGAGCCTCCCATATCACGGGTTTGTCCTGAAGAAGAAGAGGTCCGCGCAAGACGAAACAGCAATTTAAGTCGCATTATGAGATCTTGTTGCCTGCTGGGTAGCGCTGCTGCTAATCTCCCTTGCTGCCCTCTTGTCTCTGATGCATTAACATCGGTGATTTGATGTAGCACGCACCTGGATATGCCGCAACTCCTGGCACCAAACCCTACCACCGCGCACTTCAAATAGCTGAACACGTCACGCATGTAGGATGACGGCAAGCAGCAGCCCAACCGACCCTCCGTGTTGCCGTCCACTCAAAACCCAGGCATGCTGCCGTACTGCATATCCCTCCGGTGTGCGAAACTTCAACCTTGTATTTCCCTCTTCCGTGCGCAGTCATGTGGCATTCGTCAGTCCGGGGTCCAGACGGGTTGAGTGCTGTTTATAGCAGCCTGAAAGAGAGACGGGAATCAAACCCCCGCGCTGATGTTCTAATACAATAAGGTGTTTCCCGGATGCTCAATGCTCGAATGCACCATACTTGTTGCGTAGCTCGGGTCGGTGCTTGTCCTCATTTGACAACGTTGCTGCGGTATTTCGTATAGAGGAACCAGTTATGAGACGGACCGCTCAGAGCACATTCGCGAGGTAAGCCGCACGCAGCTTCGTTGCATACGACGTGTTTACCCTTCCGCTGATATCTCTTACTTATCCATACCTATTTAGGCACTCGTGGATGTGTACGAAGAGGCCTTGAAGTTTTACTCTGCTACTCACCGATTGCTCGGTTCGAAAGCGTTCACCGTCAAAGTGACCTTGCGACAACTCAGCGGTGAACTTGACAGCGCAACTCAAGATTTCAATGGAGCTGCGAGTCGTCTCAAAGACATGATTAACTTGGCGACCAAAGAGGATACTCTGGAGATCAAGGAAGGCATTGTCACGCTCCAAGGTAGCTATCCATCTTGGCTGGACGAACCACGCGCTATTACGATGTTCAAGTGGACGGACTCATCAACAGAGAGCGGTTCCAACATATAGGCAGCGAACATGAACGGACGAAACGCTCCAGAAACGATGAAGCTTGCCAGTGGATTTCTCAACATGCATCACTCCGCTCCTGGCTATCCGCGCCCACTACTCAGCACTTGATATTCTTCGGTGCTTGGGGTGCGGCAAGTCAGTTACCACGTCCTATGTCATTGACTATCTAGATGAAAAGGCCAAAGCCGAGCTCCCTCATCCCTTGGTCCTGCATCATTATTGCAGGGCCGTGACCGGCGCTACGAGCCCCGAATGCATCTACACCTGCCTGCTTCGCCAGCTGCTCGCAAAACAGAACTGTCTCAACCTGGTGTTTCAAGCCAGGTACAAAGAAGAACAAGAGAATGGCACGGTAGATCCCATGTATCCGATTCCTGCACTGCAGAGGTTCTTGGTGAAGTGCTACGAATATTGTGGCAGGCCGCTCTACGTCGTGCTTGACGGGCTAGATGAGTGCGACGAGGATACCTGCAGAGACCTCGTCAATTTGTTTGACCATCTACGCGAGCGAAGCCTGTCGCGTGAAGGCCTACCACTCGTGAAGGCCATGTTCTCGTCGAGGAATCAAGCGAACGTACGGGAGCTTTTGCCCAACTGGCCCAGAGTGTCCTGGTTCCAATCTCTCTCCCGAGATCGACTAATGGCGGAACACTTCGTCAACGTGGAATTAAGCACCCTACCTACAGACTCGAAATCATGGTTGATCCTCACGCTCGCCGAGCTGTCACACGGAAGTCCTTTATGGACCTCTCTGGTGGTGAAAAGCGTCCACGGGACCAAAGGGAAGAAGCTCCTTCCGATCAAAAAACTCATAAGCGGCTTCCCTGCGTATTCAGAGATCTCCAAAACGTACGCCGGCTTGTTCGACAGTATCGCCGGCGAGGATGAAGACGCTAGGAACTGCCTTTCGCTCGCGTTGGAAGTACTTGCAACTGCCCAGCGGCCGATGGATATCGCGGAGCTGTCCTACGCCGTTGCCCTGGAGGCTTCGTCGGGCGATTTCACGACCTTGTCCGCTTTAGACGAGATCGTGGATCCAGAAAGGATCAAAGAGCTGATCGGACCGTTTGTCACCTCGACGCATGCCGGGAACTCTGTCGAGGGAACCGCCGCACCTGTCCTGGAGCGGGTGGCCCTGATGCACCAATCTCTGCTGCATCTCCTGCAGCTCACACGGCCGTCAAACTGGAAGGATGCTCCCAAAGGTGCTAAATCCTGCGCAGATGAGGAGCGCCAGGCACTCCGCAAGAAAGAGCTGCACGGGAAGCTTCTGAGATCGTGTGTCAGGTACCTGCTGCTGGACGAGTTCGACAAGATCGCGTTGTTGTCCCCACAAGAAATTGACGATGAAGCCGCTTTCGACCTCCCCTTCTACGAAGACGAGCCTGATGAGGAGATGTTCTTGGATCCGGCCGGCAGCGGTTTCGGGGCGTTCTTCACATATGCCGCTTGCTACTGGCTTTCGCACGCCGGGTTGGCGGCAGAGGACTGTCTACCGTCGGTCCAGGAGCTCAAGATATCGGCGGCGGCATCGAAGCGCTGCAACAACTGGGTCGAGCAGTACTGCCGCCCCGACTGCGCGAAGGGGAAGAAATTCGAGAACCCGTACCGCGATCCCCTGATCATCGCGGCGTGCTTTGGGTCGCCAGCCCTCCTGGCGAGGGTGCTAGACGAGGACCTTGATGACAGAGACACGTTCATTGAAGGTTCGATATTGAGGGCGCAGGAGCTCATGCTCCAGCATGGGAGGCTTGCGACATGCCGAAGCCTCTTCCAGCACCCAAAGGCTCGGAAATGGCGGTTCTTCTCCACCCTCTTGTCTGCTTATCTATGATCACGATCCAGGAACCTCCACGAGGACGCCGAGGAGTGGGAGCCGCTTTTCCGTCTTGTTTACGAAGGGGCAGACGTATTGGTCGAGACGCGATTCGGCAACTCCCTCCTGTGCCGTGCCGCCGAGTATGGCTGCATGCCAATGCTTCGCAGCCTGTTCGGAGCCGCAAACGAAAACGCGTCACTCAGGGCCGAACTGCTGAGAACCCCAGAGGTGGCGCCGCCTCACCACATGTCCGTCGGCAAAGCTGTCCGCTGGGGGTAATTCGAAGCCGTTGAGTTCCTCCTGCAACAGCCCGGCATCGATCCACACCTCCGCTATCGCAACAGCGCCGGCGACACCGTCATCCACCTGGCTGCTGCCCAGAACGACAGCGACGTCGAGATCCTGAAGCTGCTCCTCGCGCGCTTCAAAGAAGGCGCCCACGAGCGCGACAACAACGGCGACACGCCGCTCGACATCGCCGTCTACCTCCAAGCCAGGATCGAATTCGCACGGGCCCTGGTCAGGCTCGGCAACGCAGACATCCGCGGTGGCGGGCGAGAGGAGAACGCGCGCCCGCTGAGGGTGGCTGTCCGCCGATGCAATCGGGCCTGGTGCTCGTTGTTGGTCGAGGGCGGCGCCAGCCCGGGCACCGTGCTTGAGCTCGACGCCGATGGGAACCCGCGGTTTATCGATCACCTCGACGAGATTCCTGGGTCTGGAGAGAAGAGCGAGAAGAGGAAGCAGGACATGTTGGCGTTCATCTGCTCCCTGGCTGAAACCCACGCGGGGAATGGGTCAGATGCTGCAGTCCGTCTGGAGAAGGGCGTCTCATATTTGTAGTACGTAGGCAGTGATGGGGATCACGGGATAATTACGAGACGGGGTGCCGGGAGACGAGGAACTGCAACGGCTCTCATGGCCCCAAGGTCACAAGGTGTGCACCCAGACCGAACGGCATCGCCCTCCTTGTCAATACACTTCGTACTTTGGAACACCCCCTCACAAGGTCAACACCGCAAGTCAGCCCGCTCAACTCTCCCCAAGTTAGTCACCTTGCCATCTACCCATAGTGCGCCAGCCACCGTCCATGTGTGTACAGCAGTTGGCTAAGCCGAGAACCCGTTGGGGCTATCCTTGAAGGCGCAAGTAGAGATGAATCACAATATGAGGTCGTCTGGAGGAAGGCTCCGGGGGCAAATACGGAGGGCACTCAAAATAGACGGGTGCTTGAATGAGTCAACTGTCTCTTCATGACATGCGCTTTTGCTCGCTGTCTATAAAAGCTAGTGCTCAAATCGCTGGCACCCAACACTCTCCTCTGCAGTCCATCCTCGACGTCCCCCTCTTTGCTCATGCTATCCCAAAGCAACCAAACGCCTCGGGGTGCTTCCGCGGGAATTGTCCTCTTCCCTGCACCCACATCGGGATCAAATTTGATGAAATTTGCCCTTGTCCTCCCCCCACCGTTGACGCCCCCTATATCCAAGCACAAATGAAAACGAAAAATGACAAAGAGCTATATGTAGTAAGGTACAGGTCGCGCGTCTTCTTGAGCAGACGGCGGACGGTTAGGTAGGGAAACGCCAAGTCTATGCATAGGCTGTGTTGTGCATGGCGCTCGTAAATTAGACACCAGGGAAATTAAGGTGTGTCCCGCCGGGTGTCATCGACGTGATGAGGCATCAGGAGTCGTCGGCAGTTGTCGACGTGAGGTAGTCGTTCAGAGTCGTGTGTAAGTCGTGAGGTGGTCGAGAGATATAACAGGACACGAGGACAGCCCATCAGTGCTGATCGGGGCCGCGGGGCGGTTGGAACTGTCGGTTGCGGGCTTGCTGCTGCGCCATCATCCACTCTGCCGATCCCGTCTGTCGCCCGGGCTGCTCGGCGGGCACCTTCACGTCTCGGCCCGGAGTTCCGGGGGCCCGGCTAGCAGTAGTCGAGCTAGATGCACCGGGAACCAGGTCGGTGACAGCTTGGGCGATGGACGCCACGACGTATCCGCGCAGCTCCTGGTCTTCCCGCTGGTCCTCCTTCTCGAGTCGGAATCGTTCGTCTTTGCTCATGTTGGCGCGACGCAGGTTCTTGACCTCTTGCATTATGTAGAGCATGACTTCCTCGGGGCATCGGTTGCGCTCGTTGGCGTTTTCGCTCTTGCGGACATATCGTCGGGTGACATCCGTGGCTCCGTCGATGGAGAATGCGACGCAGTAGGACATTTTCTTGCCCCAGCCGTCCGTGTAGAGTCGAGGGTTGTCCCAGGCCTCCTCGCAGGCGTCTACGTGGACCCATCGCCGTTGATGCTCCGAGTAGACCTCGGTCCAGACATGATCCTCGGCGTTCCACACCCATCGGACTCTGCCACCGACGGCACGGCACAGCATGCTGAAGCAATTGGCCCATTCCCCGACTCTGCCCCGGCGGGTCTGAAGCAGACGCCACACATCGCCGTAGCGCGGGAACCTTTCGTAGGCGCCGCAGTTCTGGGCGGAGCAGCGGTACAGCTCAACCCGGAGAGCCCCGCAAGCACTCTCTTCCGGGGTAGGCGCCGTCATGCCCTGTGCAATCGTCGGCGATAGGCAGACGGGGCACGGGGGGTTGTTGACCCAGGTGAAGAAGGATCGCTTGAACCATCTAGTGCGCCGTGTTAGATACTAGACCGTGCAATGGGAGAGCATCATGACAAGAATTGACATACCGGAGAAGCGCCCTGATGACGCAGTCCTGATACCCCCATTCGGGCTTGCGCCCATCGCCCATGCTCTCGGCTTCGGCTTGCAACACCTGGCACTCCTCCTCGGCCTCCCCATAGATGCGGTCGAGGGGGATGGTCTGGAGAGCCTCGTCCAACAGGCCCGGGTTTTCGTACTTGGTAGGCGTCAGCGACAGGCTGATGAGGAGGTTGCGGTACTTTTGCGAGTCGCGGTCGCCGGCGGCCGGCGCGGTCGGGATCTTGGGGAGATGTCTGATGCACGAATATGAGGGCGGAGTCGTGGGCTCGTGGGATGTGGCAGGCCGGCTGTCGTCGAGAGAGGCGTGGGCGCGGAGGTTGGCACTCGAGGCTCGTTCTAACAAGCCGGGGGAGTGATCGCCGGGGGAGTGGTGTCGGGAGCAGGAGCGCAGGTCGTTCATGCGCTTGTCCCGCAACAGGCCTTCGAACCTGATGCGCAGGTCGTGTGCCCACTCCTCGCCATACTGGTCGTCCGACGACGGCTCCGGGCTGAAGGGGGTGCCTCGGCCCGCCATGGTGGAAGAAGGGAGGCTCGAAGAAGTCTTGCGCAGGACTGAATGGGTTGACGGCGGCGACGGTGGGTAGTTGTTCGATCAGGCGGCGGCGAAGCGCAGGCGGTGATGGGGGAGAAGAGGATGGGAAGAAGTCGCGGATTGCTGGGCGAAGCGTCGTGAGAAAAGGCGTCGATGTGAGGTGTCGTGGCCAAGCGGGAGCGGGACCCGACAGGCGTAGGCGTAGGCGTAGGCGTAGGCGTGGTCGTCGTCGCTGTCGTCAGCTGGGATGATGCGCAGGCTTCGCAAGTCGCCACTGGGGATTGCCGCCTATTGCCGCTCAGTGTCGTCGCTGGGGTCGTCGGAGGCGGCGGGCGTCGGACGAGAGCGAGAACGAAGTCGCTGTCGGTCGTCGTAATCGTCTTCGAAGTGAAGTGCAAATGAGAGGCGGCCTCGGATGGCGACGCTGGGTAGAATGCCGACAGTCGTGGAGGGACTCGAGGGTGGATGGGATGGAGGGATGGGGGAGATGGGGGAAAAGAGCAATGGAGCAAGTGACCAACTGACAGCACACAGCGCAGTACAGGGGGGCGGCAGCAGAGGGCAGGGAAGAGGAGCAAAGAGGGTGTCTCGGGAGGCGGACGAGGGTGTGCGGCGTCGTCGTCGCCTCTGCGTCCTGAGCCTTTCATGGCGGTTTACGCGTCAGCCTGTGCCGCCGCAGCCAATCAGCGGCCCCGGAGCGCCCCGTCGTGGGGGATTAGCTGGGCGGGCGGCTGCGAGAACGGAAAAAAAGGGGACGGCCAAGGTACCGGTACCGGCCGAGCCTCGTGAAGGACACTCACGACCTGCCGCGCAACCCGCGTGGCTCGACGACCCGGACGCGAAGCACGATGGCGAGCCATGTGTTCTTAGTATGCGGACGCTCATCTGCGAGCGGGCGCATATCTTGAGATGGGCGCTTCAGTGCAATTGCCTGCCTGCGTTGCACCTAGCTGTCGCATCGGAGACGAAAAGGCTCCTCCGGCCCGGCCGAAGAGATCCGTGGCAATCAGGTACCATTGCCATACAAATTGCACAGTGGCGGTACCTGCAACGGGACTCCGCCGACCTGCTTACACGGCCGCGCGGGTACTGCTACCTCGCAGAGGCTTGCCCCCTCCAGAGGGTGATGACGAGGCACGCTGCGCAACGCACACACTTTGCCGGGTACGTACCTCGCCTTTACACACACATTGCTGGCACAGCCCTGAGGGGCCGATGGAAGAACCGGATGGGTTCGAGACGAATGCTTTTGAATAGGGCGCCTTTGTAAGGTGTGCTGCTGTACTCCGTACGCTGGGAAGAACGTACACATAGTCTACCTGTCTGTACAGTAAGAACGTACACATCTGCCTGTCTGTACAGTCAGGCGTTGGCGGGCGGGCGCGGGCAAGATTTTGCCGTACCCGCGAGTCCCCGGCGGCGTCCGCGTGGCTCCCGGCGTCGGCGAGGGGACGTGCGTGCGTGGTTTCTCGCCTCCGAGTCAACAGCCTCTGCATTTACGGGAGAGATGGGCAGAGAAAGGGGCGAGAAGAATCGCCAGACCAGTCCGTAGAGCCTCTGTTTGATGCCAGACACTGTTGTACTATCACGGCTCACTCTCTCCATCCGCCGATTCGCGATTGACGATTGCAGCGTTTGTCCACTTCCAGGTCAAGCGCAGCAGTGGCGCAGGCACCGTCAGCCTCACAAGGGTGGCTGCGCCGTGCAACCTCGACCGCATCAGCTCCCAGCGCGTTCCTGGACCCGGGACCGTCCCGTACGTCGATATAAGAAGAAGATGTTTTCGTTTCTTCTCGCGGACTGTCATCGATATTGATGGGCACCCATTCTGCGTCTCTTCCCACTCTGCTCGTCTTCCCACTCTGCGCGAAAACGGACACCGTGCAACGTCGTCCAGGCTCCCCCCCCCCCAAGAC
>JALHCA010000064.1:0-104675 GCA_024340505.1 Tolypocladium nubicola | reverse complement strand
GGGGGGGGGGGGGAGACCAAAGCGTTCGAGGGGTTACCGCCGCGTCTTGAACCGCTTCGCCGCACAGCGCTCGCGGGTTAAGTTGTCGTCGTCGTGAGATGCTGCAGCTGCAGCCACGTTTTTGCTGTCCACTCGTCGATCTTGCCTGAGGTGCCCATGGCCTTGCTCACCAGCTCGGCTGTCTGACGTTGTATCGTTTCCCTCTGCATAGCCTCTCGTTGCTGTATCGGGTTCATGGTGTAACCCGCGGACGGAGGTGCTGTTTTCGCTGACAGGAGCTTTTCGAAGTCTTCCGCCTGGGGATACGGGTTGGCCAGAAGGCCGTCCCGACGGATCAGCATAGAAGGGACCCGGACGTTCAACTACAATGGCACGATCAGCTCAGGTGATACAAAGGCTTGGCTGTCAGCTGCTCGGACGTGGGGGCCGTACCTGGGTCAACATATGCGCATATCTGACGCCAAGCTGAGAGCCGACATACTCGAGGCGGCCCTGGACCCAAATGCGCTGCGAGTCTGTGATGTAGTCTTGGCCATGGATGCAGGCCAGCGGCCACGTCATGAAGTAGCCTCCCAACCCTTTCTGGGCATCCTCCTCGCCGCATCCAAATGTCGAGAAATTGGCTCGCTCGAGAAGATCTTTCCGTTTCGAGAACCAGCCGAGCTGATAGGGGACCGAAGCGATGATGTCCGTGATGGTATCGACACATGTCCGGGCAGCAGTTGCGTACTCTGGTGTCGTTCGATAGTCCACCGGTGAGGAGATCCAGGCGGCGCAGCGGACAATGATGGAGGCCAGGACAATGCGTGAGCACCGCATCATGTTCCACACGCTAATAACCCACAGATCTTGATACGCGTCGACGCGTCCGGGATACACCTCGGCCTTGGTATAGTCGCCGTTGGGAACGTTGTCCTCCCAGGCCACCGTCTTCCATTGGAAATAGGGGGGGAGGTTCTTTGACCAGTTTGCACACGCCAGATCATGCGCCTGACACTTCTTTATCATGTCAATAACCTTTTCGACGTGGTCAGCAGCGCGATTAGGCATCGTGAGAAGCTGGTTCGCCTCCGCTCGGAACTCTCCGATGATGATGTTGAGCCGTTGGCACTCGGACGCATGCTCATCTCTAACGGTGTCATGCATCCACCAATCAGCACCCATGACCGGAGTCTTCGACGTGCTCAGGCTGTGTATAATCTGTGGAGGTTAGGTGTTAGCACTGCCGGAGCTGCGGAGAAGTACAGACAAGAGTGAAGTGGACTGACCATCTGGGTTCGCACGGCGATGAACATGGCCAAGCCGATCTTGGTACGTAGCTGCTTTCGACCCCTGGCTTTGGCGAGCTGAATGGCACCCTCAATGTGCGAGCCCCAGGCCAGCATACCCAGCTGTCTGGCGGTAATGTTTTCAAACAGACCCAATAGCAGGACGGATGCCAACGTAGCGTCCTGCTTTGCGATGTCCGGGTCCCGGAGGGCGACAAACGTGGCGGACAGGGCTTTTGTGTATTTTCCTAGAGACTCCTTCTCGAAATCATTTCCAGTGCCGACCCGATTGTTGAGAGACGCCAAGGCGCAGGCGTCGAAGGCAAATTTGAAGTGTGAGGGGATATTCTCCATCTTCATGAGCGGGATGAGAAACTCCATGAAGCCCCTGGCGTTTCCTTGATTTGGGATGAGGACGAAGTTGGAGACAAAGTGACAGGCCGCCCGGTCCTCAATCGGGACCTGCGGAGCGGCTGGGATGAGGCACATATCGGTCGAGGAAGCTGGAGACATTGATGAGCTGGAGCTCTCGCCCGACTCTGCTTCTCTGCTGTACTTTTGGGCAAGAGCCTTTTTGTTGGCCTTCCTTGCTCTCCTCTCGGTGGCTTGAGTCTCGTTACGGAAAACCAGATCGAACTCGTCCTTGTAGCCGGGACATATTCGTCGGCTCTTGGCGCACTGGTTGCAGGTGGGTTTTGTCTCGTCGCACTGCAAGCAGTAATGTGAGCACGGCTATCAACAGAAGCGACAAGCGCCCTCCACGGAACAGCCTTGCTTGACCTGGGCCTTACCTTTATCCTGCGAGTCCTGCACATTTGGCAGCCCCTCGAGGGCTTGCCACAGTAGACCATGGCGAGCGTACGTCAAGGCAGACGTGGAGCGGTGGTGCTTGCAAGAGAAACAAAGGCTCATTTATCGAGGACCAATATCCTGCGCAGTGTCGTGTGAAACGGCAAGCCTCAGACTCGACGAGGTGCTTTTCCAAGGAAGACGGGGGAGGTGTATGGCCGAGAGTGGCGGTCAAAATAATGAAGAAGACTAGGTAGAAGGCCGATTGGCGTGTTTCGGTGAGAGTGAGTCGGATGATTAACGGACGTCGGTCTCACGCAACGAGACGTCGGCCGCAAGGCAAGAGAGAGGAGCCGGGCGGTGAGAGCCTCCAAACCAGCGAGAGGAGCAGTCAACGGATGGGTGCAGAGCAGGCGTTGACGGGACCAGGGAGAAAGATATGGCGGCGACGGGACGGTTCGCTGTCGCACAAGCCACGGCTGGGGTTGGGCAACGGCGCACGGGTGCAACGGCGCAACGGCGAGGCGTCGACGGACGCGCAGCCGAGTTTAGTGACAGGCGAGAGGCCAGCGAAGGGACGTCGCGCTGCACGAGGCGAGCAGGCGACCTGCTCGGCTGCAACGGGCTGCAACGGGGCGGGACGGGCACGGTGGTTGGCACGCGGAGGAGGACCTGATAGTTGCCTTGCTTCCCACACACTTGGACCTGCAGAGGCAGCTGCAGCGCACTACCGACAGTCCGAGAGGCCCCTTATAGGTAGGCAGCAGAAACGAAGCTTGTCAGTCGTGCTGGTGGAGATGGACGCGCCAGGGGTGAGAGTCTGAGGGATGGAGGCAGAGGGCGAGGCGGTGGGTAGGGTGTGGTTGTTCTTGTATGTGGGTGGGTAACTTTTGGCTTTGGATGGGACGCAAGACGCTCGAGCATGCGGGAACGGAGTCGGCGCGACAATGGCGGGACGCTGCGTCCGCCCGTGTAAGTACTCGTAGTGATGTGCCGCCGTCGTCGTGTCGAGTCGAGCCGTGCAGGCGGCTGTCCAGGTGTGCATGTCTGGATGTCTGTACGAGCATGGCGAGCACGTACAAGTATGCGCGCACCTCTGCAGTCGGCCGTCGCACAGGATGATTGATTGCCGGAGGGACGGGCAAGACCTGACAAAGGCGAGGATAAGGATGGCTGGATGGACCGACTGGGGACGTTGATGGGGGATCCGATCGACTGCCAGGGTGGGCGCGTTGTCGATGTCGGGTGGGTTGGGTGGGTGGGTGGGTTTAGGTTTAGCAGCCGCCCGCTTTTGGCCATCTCGCAGCGCTCGTAGGGAGAGGAGCCAGTCTGCCCGCCGTACCTGTACCAGGGGAGCCCCATGTGCCAAGGCATGGGGGAATGTAGCTTGTGCGGCTCTCAGGCTCAGTCGAGGCCAGGACAGGCAGGCCGAGCAGAGCCAGGTACGAATACCTCGAAGGAGGTGCTTGGCAGCTTGCACGAGTGAGGTCCTCGCCCAGGGCCGAGGCCACATCCGCCGCGGCCGGCCGGCTGTTGGGCGACGTTCGATGGCGCACCTGGCGCACCTGCAGCGGCGGGCGCCCCGCTGGGGGGCGCTGCTAGTGCTCCTCAGGTCTGGCCACGAGATGCAGCTCCAGCTCGGGGCTCTCAGTGGTCAATGTCGGCGTGGCATCTGCAGCGACGCACCTCAGGTGACGGACGGGGCGTTCCCGGACTCGCGGTACCTGTACTTGGGTCAGGCACCTCGTCGCGCAATCTGGGGAGGAGAGGGCTGGAGGGGTTGCGCAGCGCAGCGCAGCGCACCGTGCGTCGGCGAGACAGTGCCGGCTGGCTCCGCGAGACACGGTGGTGAGCCAGTCGGTGCCTTTACGAGTAGTTGCAGCTGCACGAGCGCCTGCTGCCTGCTTCGTAGGATCCGACGCATGGATGGAACCGATCATCGATCGACGAATCATTTGTTTGCTTCGTTGACGGATGCCAGTCAACGGCAGGCGGCCAACGGTGCTGCCGTCGACTGCTCGACGCGACCGGAACGCCGTCTGCCCCGTGCTTCATCCGGACTCCGAGGGCTGGCAAGAAGCGACAAGGGAAACATCCATCGGCATCCCGCCGCGCACGGAGGACTGCGGCGAGGTGGCTGTCCGACTAGCGCTCGTGGAACAATTCGTCGAAGGCCAATTCGTGCTCCGTACCCTGCAAAGCCAATATTGGGATGCCGTACTGCCAGTCCGGCGTGCCGCGTACGAACCAGGCAGCCCACGCCACACCCATGCGGACGATCATGCACGCGCCATCCAACACATGCAACGGCGGCTAAAACATGGCTGCTGTCAGTTGATACCCAACTGCCGAGGCCAGCCTTGCTACTCGTGCTCGTACGTACGAGTACGTGTGAAGTACTCGTAATCGTACGGGTACACGCCAGGCCGCGGCCAAAATGAACTGTCAATATCCTTGCGCGCCTCTTGCCTCGCCATGCCTCACCCCAACAGCCTCTGCTCGTGCTCGCCCCGTGCGGAACACCATGCATCCGTGTTTCTAGTCCGCAGCTACTTCGTACGAGTACCCACGAGCTACGCTGGGCAAGGCAGAGAGTTCGTCTCCCTGACGTTGATGGGTCCTCGCCCCCGGCTACGGCTGCTAAAAAAGGCTTTTAGGGCACATTTTTGACGGAGTACCCGTACCCTGGAGCTTGATTTCCTGGGCAAGCAAGGGGACTGCCCCATCTAGCTGACCAACCAGGCGAGGGCAGACCTGTTGCGAGACAGCGCCACGGCCAAAACAGCATGGCTCGCTGCTCGTCTATACAGATTCAAAAGGGAACAGGCAGAAGAAGCATCGACGCCCGGGCCTTGCACACAGGTTTATACGAGCAAGCCCGCTGGGCTGTCGTTTCGCGTGTCCTTCGCGCCGTCCCGAGCCGGCGCATGCTGGCGGCGGCGGATGGATGACAGTCGTTATGCGTGGCTCGCTCGCCCGCTATCTGCCAACTGCCCCTGTAGTGACTGCAGGCCTGTACGTGCGGACGACAGATACTGCCGAATGCATGCGAGTACTGTTCCGCCAAGAAACCCATGTACAGGTAGTCTGTAGGTTCTTGGTTGCCTCTCTTGGGCTGTCTCAGCAAGTCCATCTGCCGGGCCCGCTCATCAGCTCACAAGCACATCGCAGCCCCAGGGAGCCTCAGGTAACGTAGCACGAGGTTTCGTTTCTTCTGCGGTGCAAGTTGTTGACCTCACCGAGAATCACGGAGTACTCGTAGACACAATACCCGTCCCCACATGCTACGGACAAGACGGAGAGCATTATAGCCTCGCTTGCACGCCCTTTTCTCTTGTCGACATCTCCCAGGCGCCGCACTAGCATCCTCTCCTTGCTCTAATCCCCAGCTCTGTAACCCGCTAGCCACTGTAACCCGCTAGCCACGGGATTCCATCATTCTGGCCTGACTTTACCAGATCGCCCACAGTGCGAGCCGGCTAGTGAGTGCCATGGTCCGTCCGCTGGCTTGGCTGATCTCTGATGCTGCATCCATCCGTCACTCGTCATCCCTCGTCCATGCTCGGGCTCCGCCGTCATGGCAGGCGGCCGCGCCCTGCACACGCGCTTTGACGTGCGGGAAGCCCGTCGTAGGGTTCCTGCCATTTGCCTCGCCGTTCCCGGCTCCCGTTCTGACGTCCCTGTCGCGGCTCTGCCATGTCATATACCGGCACAGCGTTGCGTTCCGTCGGCGTGACTTGCTCACCGCTCACCGTCCACCGCAACGACTCGAGCTTCTCTCCCGCCAGACGACCGCCGCGAGAATCCAGCCAACACCCGTCACGACAGAGCCGCTCGACAGAGCTGCCTCGGCTCGCCCCCCCGCATCCCGTGCGTTAGCACCGGGGCTAGCAGCAGCCTCGTGGCCCTCGTCCATGGACCATGCAGTCATGCGCAGGCAGAGTCGCATCGACTGCGATCCGACCCCGCATCGTCGCCCATCGCCCACCACGACGCTTTCCAAACATCACGTCCCTACTGGATCGCATGCGCAGTAGCTCGACTGCGGACTAGCGCTGGCAGCCCTAGCCCAAACAACCCCCAAGGCCTAAGCTCAAATCAGGTCATTTATTAGAGTTCCCGGGACCTTTCTGGCCAAATTACCACGGAGCACTGCGTCGGTCAAACACCTCGGTCAAACACATGCAGCTCGCTCACAGCCACAGGCATTGCCATACCTGTGACGCGACTTGGGACGGTGGCCGCCGTGATGGCCTCTAGCTCGACCCCTAATCGATCTCAGTTGCCACCCGCGGCCGTGCTCACCTGCGTGGTGCCACTTTCGACTCTCTCGCCGCCTCTTCAGCTATCTGCTCCCATTCGCCCCGCCGAACCTGTCCATCTCGAGGACCTTAGCCAGGGGCCCCCTGAGAGCCAACCCACCCCCGCCAATTGCTCCACCGCTATCTCTTCGTAGTACGCAGTCTGCTCCGTACGAACTTGCCGGGTACGAAGTACTCCATGCAGACACGCGTAAACGTAAAGACTCGCAAGAAAAGTTCGTGACCAAGACCATGCCGCCCCCTCGGCGCCTGCGCCTGCCGCCTTTCGTGACCGGATGCTCCCCAGCCGTTGAGTCCCGCCTGTTTCTCCTTCAGCATCAGGACCCATCCCCTAAGATCGCTTCTCGTCTTCGCCTGTACCCACTCTCGCCGTACGGATTACGGACTTGCTGTGTTCGTGCGCCTCGTGTATCGACATCACCTGCTGCAGCCCGCCCTGAGCCGAGGCTTCACCTGCCCGTGCGTCCATCCAACCGCCCTTTCGACGTTTCCCACGACGACGATGACGCAGCGCCGGCCAGCCACGTTTACGAGTACGTACATGGGGAGCAGTGGCACAAGAGGGGGCGGGAAGCACATCTTCACATCCAGTGCAGCATCACGACACACCGGTCCTCGCTCTAGCACAGAATCCAAGGCGTTTCCTGTTAGTATCATACACCACACTCCTAAGCTCCAGGTACCCTCCCCGTTCGTCACCACCTTCTTGCTGGACCTCCATATACTGCTGCTCCCGCCCTCGGACGAGGATACGGCCTGGGCAAAGCCAGCCAGTAAACACCGTAGAAAGAAATGCCAAAACCTCGGACATGTCGTGGGCGTCGTCGTCTCACGCCACACGTGTCAACCTGCCTGTCGTGGCTGCCAACCCAAAGCTGTGTGGCACCATCACACTAGACACCACTAGCCCTCAAACAGGTTCGACACTCCTTCGAGAGCATCGGGTGTAGCCATCCGAGCGCCGACCATACCGTTTCCTCGCGTCGCGCCCGGCTCGGACGACGCCGGGTCATTCATGAATCCTTGGGCCATCTTGCTCCGCGCCTGTCTCTTTCCCCGAGACGAGTTTCCGAGCCCTGCGCTCTTGGCGAGCTTCCCCATCTCCGACACGCTCACCCCTTTTAAATCTTTCAGCAATTCCAGGATGATGGCCCTCTGCTGCCGCGTGTGCGTGCCCGGCCTCGCCATGTACTCGGTGAGCCGGTCCAGCTCTACTGCACTCACGTTCAGCAAGGACAGGAGCACGTTCCGAGGCGTCGCGGTCAGCGGCCCGTAGTAGACCATGATGGCTGCGATCAGCGACGCCAGCTCCTTCTGCACCTCAACAAAGTACGGCTCGTGGAGCGACGTCACGCAAGCCTTCAATACATCGGAGGAAATGTATTCCCGGATCAACGAGGCGAGCTGTGGAGATACGGGCGACGTGTTCACCGGAGCACTGCCGCCCTGTGCGTCTTGAGCGCTCTGGCTCGGCCGAGACTGCCCCTGCCCCTGCCCCTGTTCAACAACGTGAAATTCGGGGACGAGAGAGACGAAAAGACGCAGCGTCATGCCGCAGCATCGTGTGTCCCGCATCCGAATGCCGTGGGTGCAGAAGACAAGTAGGGGCTCGACAATCTCTTGGCGTGAGAGACAGAACCTTCGTAGAGACGGGAAGATCGGTCCGTTGCCTTCTTCGGCGCTGTCTTTCTGGGCTCGGGACCTCAAGGTCGATGGATCTAGCATTCAAGTTAGTCGCTGCCCTCAGTGATACGGTCGGGGTGTCATACTTGATTTAGTAGGGTCAAGGAAGTCCGCGACCATCATCACTGCCGTGTAAGTGACCTGGCGCAGGATGCTCTCGGCCTTCATCTCCTCCTTCAGACCGGCCTCGCTATCCGCTGCTGTGGCCTGCTGCTGCTCCATCTTCTCCCATTCGCCATTTATTTTTGCATCCATTTGTCGGAAGCAAGTGGCGATGAGTGGCGGCAGGAAGTGCTCTCGCTGGTCCACCGGGCAGTCATCCACCAGGTATCTGACAAGGTTCAACAGATTGCTCTGCTGGTGCGTCGATAGCCAAATGGAATCGGTGAACAAGGCGCTGGACAGCGGCCCAGACAGTCCTTCAAAGCCGTAAAACTGCAGGTCCAGTCTGCTCATGCAGTAGATGATGGCGTAGGCGGTCTCCCTAACAAACCGTACGGAGCCGCGGATCGTCGATGCCAGACCCTCGATGGTGTTCTTCTTGTCCATCACGCGGGCGTAGAAGTCGTCCTTGCTTCCCTCTGAGATGCCTGCCTGCCAGAAGCGGTCGCTCAGGATTCTGTTCACAGCAGGTCGCATCTCCTGTGGCAGCCCAGCCCAATTCTCCGGGTTGTGTGTTGCATGAGCATATCTATATTTCAGTCAGCTTTGCATCAAGAGCCGTTCGTGGACACACTGCCCCACACACCTCAAATATTCCAACAAGTCTGCGAGGATGTTGGAGAACCCTTCCTGCCACAGAGCATACGAAGCTTGGAATGCCGGCGAAGCCTTATCCAGCCTCTCCACGGAGAAGGCGAGGAACGACTTGGTGGGCCGCAGGGGCAAGGCCTATGCCAGATGTCAGCGGCCGGAAGTTTGCGTTCTCAGGACCTCCCATACCTTCAGTCGTTCTTCAAGCTCACTCTGAAGCGCCAGGCCCTCGGCATCGAGTTCGGAGGCCCCCCAATCCCGGATCTCGTGTGCCTTGCGGCTGACCAAGTATCTCTGAGCCTTGTCTAGGCCAAGAAACTCGCAAAAATTGGAATAAGAGCCGAGCGATGCCCGTATGTTTTCAGCCTGCCACTGCGCCTTGACAGGCTCGACGAACTCGGAAAGCTTTTGCACTTTAGTTTGCGTGTCGATGCCGCTGGATCGATGTCTAAGACTTGAGTTAGTGACCGTTTCTGTTCCGCGAACCGGACAGGATCCTTACATGATGAGGAAGAGAAAGCTCTTGTAGGCCAGAGACCGCTTCTCATCCAGGGCTCCAGATGCCATCATCTCATTCACGCGGCTCTCGATTTGATCGTACACGCCCTGACTCAATCGGTTAGGATTAGGCGGACCATGGCAGAGAGTTGAAGGGCTTACAAGAAGGTGGTCGGGCATTTCAGCTGCTAGACGCTGTAGCTCAATCATACTCTCGCCTTGCAAGTCCTTAACTGCATCATTGAAAGCACGGTGTTCAGGCTCCAGAGCCGGCCAGGTCAAGAGAATATGTTCGAGGACCTTGAGCATGACACCGGTGTTCTTTTTGAGCGCTGTTGTGGAGAAATAGACAAGAAGCTGTAGTGTCCTTTTGCGAATCAACGGATCCTGCGACGGGTTCGTCATTAGCATAGGTAGCACAATCCCAATTGCCTCTCAGGCTTTGGTCTTACATCAAAGCTCATCTGAAGAAGCTTGTCACACCAAGTCTCGAGGATGCCGTCAATTTCAGCTGCTCGTTGTTCCTGTAGAAGGTTAGCTTGATGTTGCAGGTGGCTGACAGGAACAACCTACGTGCTCCTTCAGGTGATATCTCTTCCACCTCGCATATCCCTTCAGGGCAGCCTCGACCAACGTGAACTGGGAGTCCACCCGCAAGGAGGGCATAGAGTATTTAGAGTAGTTTTGTTCTATCCTTGTCAGCAATGTTCGATGCATTTCGGTGACAAAATGGGTCCTCACTACTAAAGGGCGGTTGTCCGTCGTATAAGTTTTGTAGCATGTACTCGGTGCTATTGAGAATGTGCGAGATTGCCTCCACGAGTTTGAGCTGCACAATGAGCTCAACGATTTGACAACTGTATCGACGGTAATTGCCCAAGAACGCATGGCGTTCAGGCATCGTGTCGGTGTCTTCCACGAGGAAAAGGTATGTGGGATCGGATGTGTCTTCGGGCAAGTTTTCATAGCGCACCAGTCGCGATTTGCAGACTTCTAACAGTGGAGCTACCATGGGCGTGACCAGATCGCTGTGTCCCAGAGACCTATGGCCAAGGAGCCTGGTCCACGTCACGAGAACCGGGATGGACACCATGAGACTCGGGCTCTGGACCACTTGGATCAGAAGCTGCAAGAACTCAGCGCTGGCGGCGTCGGCAGGAATCTTCGAATATTTGCGTTCGAAGTAGTCGCCAAGACTGGACAACATCTTGTAACTTGTTAGCGCAATATACATTGCCAACAGACGCGGCACAAATACCTCGGAGAGCTTCTTGATAATTTGATACTTGTCATCATCAATGTCCTCGGGGTCGACCGCCGCCCACTCGAATAGGCCCTTGCAGAGCTCGACGGAGGGCCGGCTGAACATTGGGACCACCAGCTCCTGAAACTCATCGTCTGGGAAGTTTGTCCGCCCATAAAGAGCGTGGAGAGCTTCCAAGGCAGCCTAGTAATGTTTATCAGCATGAGCGAATGTGGTCCTCCGACGTGTCATGACTGTACCTTCTGGACCTCCACATGGGGAGAAGCGAGACCAGCCGTCATCACAGTGACGCATCGAGCCGCGGATATGGCCTTTGGAATGGCCCAAGGCATGAGAGACAAGAGGACTGAGAGGGATTTGAGGGTACAGCTCTTGACCTCGTCGTTGTCCTTGGCATCGGAGTGAACGCAATAGTTGAGAAACTGTGATATACGGCTGAGCCATCCCTCGTGGCCATGCCGAACGTCTGGCCCAGGCTGGCGGTTGGGGAACGCCTCGACCAAGACCGATGTAGGTGTGAAGATCTCGACGCACGCCTTACTAAGAACGCCTTCGCGCATCGCCACCACCGAATCGTCTCCGGCAAAGACCTCGTCAGATAACGTCTCCAGAACGAACATGACGAGCTCCTTGTGGACGGCCGAGTCCTGGACTTGCCAGAGCTGGACAAGCATGGCGTCCATGTCCATCCATTCGGCTCCCCAGCACCTCTTTGCCACTTCAACCCACAGCTGGGCCGTCTTGTTCCTCAGGTAGGCCGGGTCATCCCTCGAGACGGCCTGGCTCAGCTCCAGAACCCAGTTCCGCAATGCCGCGGCCTGTTCTTGGCTGTACGAGGACCACCTGTAGCGTATGGCGTGCTCGAGGAGAGACAGGGCGTAGTGGCGGACAACCGCGGGCTGGTTCTTGTCGGAGGCCAGCCGGTATCCTTGGAGGGGTGCCTCGGGAATGTCCTTGACGTCCTCCAAAAAAGCCTGAGCCTGCCTGCGGTCATCGTTGAGGGAGAAGGGACTATGGACCACCTCCAAAGCTTGGTGGATCTTGGTCAGGATCTCTGCGTCCCCGCCGTTGCTCGGATCGCCGCCCAGAGGCAAAGCGCTTCCGTTGGCAGACATGGCGTCTGCTTGGAAGCGATGCGTGCCAGGTGGTGAGGTGTTGCGGCTCGAAACGGCGTAAGCGGGGCCCGTGACTGCACGCGCAGAAGCCCGAGTACGGTTCAGATGTCGACTGGCTCACGTGAACGCATCGGTCGTGTGTGTGAGGGAACGGGTGTTGTCGCAACGATCGAGGGCTGAGGGTCGTGAGCTGGCGGCGGAGCGAGGCGACGAGGCGAACGACGCGTGACGGACCGCACGCGTGCGTGAAAGTTTGCTGCCGGGGCACGAGGAGAGAGACAAAGGGGAGGAACAAAGACCAGACGTTGAGCAGTGCTCTGCACGAGAACGACGGACGCTGGCAGGTGGAATAAAAGGGGAATACAACCACAACGGAGCTTTGCTTTGTCCCGAGAGCAGAAGACGGACGTTTGCGAATAGGTGGTTGGAGAATGAAGCCCCAGTGCGGCAGCTGGCTGCAGGCAGCCCACCCATTTCAGGCCCGACCTCCGTCAGCCGCTGGGAGCCCACCCACTGCGCTGGGACGATGGAGGGCTGCAAGGCTGAGCCCGAGCCAGGCTGCCTAGCTTGCCAACCTTAGGTAGGTAGGTACCTTGCCTACGGTAGGGACCTACAAAGGAATGGAACCCCCACTCGCCGCCCGACTTGCGCTGACAGTAGGTACCTACCTAGGTACCTTAGGTAGGAGTAGGCGTACACCTCGTGGCTCACCTCCGTCGTACATGTCAGACGTCAGCTCGATATTACCGACGTTGGATGGCTGCACATTTTTCGTGATGGCGTTTATCTCCATCCCCAAGGTATCAATTGCATGTGTACAAAATCACTGCGCATCTGCCTCATACTCCCACAGGCACAGCAGCCTGTCGTAGAAGCTCGTTGACACACACCGCAGCCCCTCGCCCTCCGTCGCCGCCACGAAGTCGGACGCGTAGTTCATGCTCTTGTGCGCCTCGAACCGCGCCAGGATCCTGCAATCCCACTGCGAGCCATCCTCGGTTGTTATCTCCACCAGCCTCGCCCCTGCGTGCATGCACGAAGCCAGGATTCGCACCCTCGACGGGCCGTCGCCGCGTGACCGAATGTCGACCAGGTTGAGCCGCCAGACCCCGCCGTCGAGGTTCTTGTCTGCCGCGAGGCGCAGCCGCTTGATGCCGTGCGATGCATGAAGGTCGTGGATGATGAACACGCGCAGGTGGTCGTCGTAGCTGCCTGTGACGACTATTCGGCCGCCGTCCGCCGCGTGCAGATCGAGAGGCAGAATCGCCGTGACTCCAGCGTCGTGCTGGCCCTTGGCCGTCATCGGCGCGAATGGCACCTCGGGGCCTCGTTTGTTTCCGGCCACAAGAGTGGTGTACCGCAGCAGAGAGTCGTCTCCGCCGCTGTAGACGGAGACAGCATGTCCATCTCCGTCCGATCCAGCGGCTGGGGGAGACATGGCTATCGACCACGCCTCCAACGAGTTTGGGATGTCCAGATCAGTAGTCTCCTTGATCCTCCACTCGTCGTCCAGGTGCAGCAGTCTGGCCAGCCCATTGGACGCCGTGACAGCAACCACGCGGCCGAGCACGGGGTGCCAATTACATTGCAGAAGCAGAACATCCTCTGCGAGGTCTTCACATCTGCTGGTGGCAAGATGCCGCAGAGGCGCCGCCGCATTCTGCGTCGGGTCGAGCTTGAAGATGGCAAGCGTTCCCGTGCTGGACACGACGGCTAAGATGTCTTGACGCTCATCCGGTCCCGGGTGAAAGCGCAAGTCCAACAACGCAGAGGGCTGCGGGACGGTTTGCACCTTTGTCCTGTTAAAGGCCACAGTCAGTTCATCAGGCTTGGAGATGCGGAGTTGAAGTCTCTGGCGCCGAGCTCAGACTGACAGTTCCTCTCCATCGAGCCGGAATACGACTAGACTGCCGTCGCGGCTCTGGGGCTTCTTGGCAGTCGCGCCGTTGTCGTCTTCGGAGGCACCATGGTGGACTTGGCTCCCGGCATTGTCGTCCTTCTGAAGGTTATACGTGCCGACAACAAAATATGCCGGGTGGAGGGGGCAAAACTGCATGCAGCTCGGAGGCAGGTCCAGTGTTAGCGACCTCGTTGGCGGGATCGGTGCTTGCGCGTCCATGGCGGTGTTTAAGACGGCCGCCACAGCAGCCCCCGGACGATGGCGACCAGGTATGATGATGCTTGTGATTTGACCGAGTTCAGCCAGTCCACGTGTGGCCAGGAAAAGCCGCCGTCTGTGGCAGCGGGGCTGGCACCCGGGTGGCTGGCCGGGGTCCCGACGACATGGGCCGGGGTCGCGGATCGGATTGGCGCCTCCGGGCCTCCGAACCCTGGACCCAGCAGGCGGCAGACGACGGAGCATGCCGTCGGGCCACCTTTATCTGCCAACCTCCCGTCTCTGGTTTGTGCTCCGCGCGCTGTCGTTGAAGTAGGCGCAAACACGCCCAGGAGCAACGCTGTTGGCGATGCCGCTCGCCACAAGGACGTCTCTCCCTTTTTTGTCTTTCTGTGTTTCGCGTTCGTTTATTCTCACCGCAATTCACGGAAGCTCTGAAGTCTGAGTTCTGAACAGCTCAAAGCCTTCCATGCCACGCCCTCGCATGAGCGGATGAAGTTACTGTATCTAAGCTGAGCGGTTGGATCTTCTCTGCCGGTTTCAGATCCCTACCCAACAGCTCGTGCTCTTTCACCCCGTCTCCAAGGGCCATTTCCCCTTGCCCTTGATTTAGGAAAGGTACCATACGAGTTTCGTTGAAATGGACACCGACGACTCAGACTTCTACGGCATGTCCAAAATGCACCTCGAGATCCTTCCTACCAGGAACGATGGCTGATTAACTACAGGCGACGAAGATGTGAAGCAAGGTCTTCGCGACCGCGTCGATAACTTTGACGTCGATCAGTGGAGTCAGATGCAGAAAAGCAACGCTGGACGTCCACAGCGGAGAACAAACTTTGCCGAGGAAGCGTCTCGTCTGCACAACCCGTACGCGGGAGTGCCCTACGCGTGGCAGCTGACGGAGACCGTGGGCGACTTCCTAGCACGGCTGCCCCCAGCGACGATGGAACAGAACGAAGACGTCCCCTGGATTTTTATCTGCAACCCCTACATACCGCGGCTGGGGAAACGCCAAAGTGACGGTGGTCTTATCAAGGGAAGCGAGGATGAGGCACCGGCGGAGGAGGGGAGCAAGTTGGCCCTGATTGTGGAAGGTGGCATGGAAAGGCTTGAGCTTGTCCTGAGCCTGAAGAAAAGAATGGAGCAAGCGGGAAAGAGCCCACTGGCTATCCAGAGGGAGATGGGCAAGGAACGGAAGAAAGCCGCGCAGGATATCTTGGACCTGGCGCACGCAGGCAAGGTTCGCACGGGCAAGGTACGCACGATACTCCTACGCCCACTTTCGAGAGGTGCCGCTATGTTGCTGACCAACACCGTGCTGGCAACAGTGGCTCCTGTTTTGCGCACCTGCAGAGGTAAATGAGATGTGGGAGCTGGTGGCAAAGGCGACGGCCAACAACGAGCTCGGAATCGCTGCCAAGGTCGCGCCACGGTCAGCATTCGAGGACCAAAGGAAAGATCGAATAATCTGCGTCTACACGGCCGATTTCAATGACAAAGCCGACGTTGGCCGGGTTCTCCAAAGGCTGCGAGAGCTGAAGCTGGTGGAAACCAAGGGTCGACCGGTGTACTACAAGCCGGGTGAGTCACACCCACAGCCGTTGCCATGGATGTCAGACGAGGGGATGCAGCTAACCGACGCCGCCAGATGCGTTCACGTACATTGGTATTTCGTACGGAAACCCATGGGGGATCGGCGCCTCGATCTACAGCTCCAAGGATATCTTCTGATGGCTGGCGAGTCCAGGTGGATATGGTTTTGAACCATGCGTGATACCCATATCTTCCGGAGACGGGTGCTATGGAGGATATTTCGGCAACTATCGTACCCAAGATCGAGGCATGAAAAGTCATCGGATCAAAAGATGCAGCCGTACATAATGAGACATGAATGGCAAAGAGTCCAAACGATCCAAACTCCATACCCAACGCCGCCCCGCATAATGCTCATTGCTATACTCCGTGCATGCCCAGCCAGATGCCCGCAAGTGCTTCATGCTCTAATCCCGATCAAGGCCTGTGGTGGACGACGAAAGACCTGTGACCCATCAAAGGACATCATGGCCGTAGTAATCTGGACCTGCATCCACATCCAGGGCCTTGAGTGGTAGAACGAGTCGGTACGCGCTGTTGCCGTTGAGGTAGTACCGATGCAGCTTCTTGGATCGCAGGAAGCCCAGGCGCTCGTAGAGCCTCATGGCCGGGGTGTTGGTCTCCTCCGTCTCCAGGACGATCTCGTCGGCGCTGCGCTTTGCCATGGCCTGGATTGCCTGTTTGACCAGGGCCGTGGCGACGCCGTGGCCGCGGAAGGGAGAGGCCACGGCCAGCATGGCGATGTAGCCACGGCGCGTGGGAGGGGCATGAGACGAGTGGACCTCCAGTTTGCAGACGATGACTCCTATGAGGGACGAGTCGGACGGGTGAAGAGCCTGGGAGAAGGCATGTCAGCAGAGACGAAACGAGGCAGGGTTCGCCGGCATGGCAGCCGTTGACTGGGAATACGGACCATGAAGCAGAGGTGCGCCCATTGGCAGAGAAAGTAGCGATAGACGTAGATGCTGTACGGCTCGCTGAGGTCTTTGGAGATGAGGGCGCGTATGGCGGGGAGATACTGCGCCTCCAGCCCATGCTCGTATTGGATGTACCGCAGCTCTGCGGGGAGGAGATCGCTGCGAGCCAGGTCCATGGCGGCGGCGCAGTCTTGATAGATAGGTAGGTATGTAGGTATGGCAGACGCCTTGAAGAGTCAGAAACGAAATGCCGTGATAGTCGTAACAGCGAAGAGGGAAGCAAAGCGCCGTATCACGAGACGGAATCCGCAAGCGGAGATGCCGTCTGACCACAATGCGGCGCCTCGCACGAGGTCGCCTGAATAGGCCACCCACCGTACCGGTGCCCAATGCGTGAGTTGAGGGCGAGGCAGGGCTGAGGGGACCGGGCTGCAGGGCACGGCAGAGGCCGAAGCGGGACGGACTGACCAGACGCCTCAGACGCAAGACGTCCGTATTTGTCTGGTGCTTCGAAGGGTTCCAAGTACGTAGGGGCGGCTCGTCGCGCGACAATCACATGCAAACGGTGGACCAGGGCAGGTCACTGTGCGTTTCGTCTGCTGCAGAGAGTCGGTCTGATGGCAGTCCGGCTCGGGCAGATGCAGCGTCTAGAACCCCGATTTTTGCTGCCCTAATGGTAGGTAATAAGTCGTGCTGAGTGAGGGAGGGGCATCCTGGGCATCCTGGGCATCCTGGGCATCCTGGGCATCCTGGGCCTGCCAACACCAACAGCTTCTCGACCTGGATGCACTAACTAGCTCCTCGACCTGCATGCTCAACATCGAGGTCCCGGCCCCCAGACATGTCCAGCCCTGTACCGCTGCCTTTCCGAACTCCAATTTCCATCCACTGCAGGGACACACGGCTCGTGCCTTGAGCCTCTGCTGCTCGACGCCGCTTGTCAGATAGCTCCCACCCTGCGCTCGACCGGTCTCCATCCGGAGCTTCAGCGTCCAGCTCCAACCCCCACAAGACACCACCCATCCACGCAAAGGCCGTGTCTGGCCACAGAAGCGCCCCGCGCGCGCAGACGTCGCCAATCTTCAGCTGCGCAATGGCGACTACCCGGCGACGCCGCATTCACCCGAAGTCGCGGCCTGTCGAGGACGATGCTGCCGAACGCGAGGACGCGGCCGAGCAGCCGACTCCCCACGTCCATGTGGTCGAGCGCGCACCCAAGACTCGCAAGCGCCGCAACACGCTTATCTTCCTGCTCGGCAGCCTCTTCGGCCTGCTCGCGGCCGGCTTCTTCGCAAAGAGCAATGACCTGATCGATTTCCCCGAACTGGGCGACCTGACAATGGACAGCATCTTCGACGTCCTCCCCGCCGGCCTCGTCAGGGATATGCGAGACCTCGTCCAGGGCGAGCGCGACGTCACCGACTCGTACGATTCCTTCTCCGTCGGCCTCAGGGCCCGTGCAGAGGGCCTGGACGCATATCATCCCATGATCATGGTCCCCGGCGTCATCTCGACCGGCCTCGAGTCGTGGGGTACCGCCAACATCTCGAGGCAATATTTCCGGAAGCGCCTGTGGGGAAGCTGGACCATGATGAGGGCTCTCGTGCTCGACAAGGAGGTCTGGAAGAGGCACATAATGCTCGACAAGAGGACCGGCCTCGATCCACCCGGGGTGAAGCTGCGCGCCGCCCAGGGCTTCGATGCGACGGACTTCTTCATCACTGGCTACTGGATCTGGAACAAGATATTCGAGAACTTGGCCACGATTGGATACGATCCCACCAACTCATACACGGCTGCGTACGACTGGCGGCTGTCCTATCCCAACCTCGAAGTAAGAGACCAATACTTTTCCCGACTCAAGTCGTACATCGAGACTGCCGTCGCGTTCGAGGGCAGGAAAGTGGTGCTGGCCTCGCACAGCATGGGTAGCCAGGTCATTCTTTACTTTTTCCACTGGGTTCAGTCTAGAAAAGGTGGTCATGGCGGCAAGGACTGGGTGGATCGCCATGTCGAGTCTTGGATCAACATCAGCGGCTGCATGCTCGGCGCAGTCAAGGGTCTGACGGCTGTCTTGTCGGGCGAGATGCGCGACACCGCCCAGCTCAACGCGTTTGCCATATACGGCCTGGAAAAGTTCCTGAGCAAGGAAGAACGAGCCGAGATCTTCCGGGCCATGCCTGGCATCTCGTCCATGCTCCCGCTCGGAGGCAATGCTGTCTGGGGAGACTTGAACTGGGCGCCAGATGACCAGCCAGGCCAAAACTTCTCGTACGGGTCTCTGCTCAACTTCAAGGTCGGTGCGAACTGGACCACCCCGGACAGAAACATGACCGTCGATGCCTCCCTGGCGTACCTCTTCAACACGACGGAGGACTGGTACCAAAAGCAGATAAAGGAAAGCTACTCTCACGGCGTGGCGCACAGCGCAGCCGAGGTGGAGGCCAACGAGGATGTTCCAAGAAAATGGATCAACCCCCTCGAGACAGCTCTCCCAAACGCGCCCAACCTCAAGATCTACTGCTTCTACGGCGTTGGCAAGCCCACGGAGCGGTCGTACTATTACCGGGCACCTGATCAGCCGGCAACAACCAGCCTGAACATAACAATTGACACGGGGCTCACAGAAGGCGAGGTTGATCATGGCGTGGTCATGGGAGAGGGAGACGGCACCGTCAACCTCTTGAGCACAGGGTACATGTGCAACCGCGGGTGGCATATCAAGCGATACAATCCCGGGGGGTCAAAGATAACCGTGGTAGAGATGCCGCATGAGCCGGAGCGCTTCAACCCAAGAGGCGGGCCCAACACGGCGGACCACGTCGACATTCTCGGGAGACAGAATCTCAACGAGCTGGTGTTGAGGGTGGCTGCGGGCAAGGGCGACACTATCACGGACCATGTCGTGAGCAACATCCACGAGTACGCCGCCAGGGTCAAGGTGTACGAGGAGGGCGAGGAGGGGGGAGCAACGGCAGGGAAGTCATAGCGCCATGGCTTCAGCCGTTCCTTGCAATGTTTTACGGTTTGGCGTTTGGTTCGGAGGATAACGATATGCATTCCTGTGGCGGTGCTCGTGTTTCAAGCTGGGATACCCTCAGACGTGTTGCAGAACGAGATGCGAATAGAAGATAGAAAGCTTCAAGGCCACTGAGGGGATTCTGCCCTGACGCGGGCGTCTTGGGTATGATAATAATTCGCTTCATCTCCAGGGCTGTTTGATGGAGGCACGTGGTATTGGAGAGAGCAGCTCACATGCAGGGAGTTCTTCATTTCGAGCCCAAATCAAGCAAAGCGAGGCGACAAGAAGGAGGTCACGACACAGTTGATCCATGTCAACCTGGTGCAGTCGGTTCGCGTTGGCGGCCGTTTGACATCAGCACTTTTAAGCCCTCGCCAAGTTGCAAGCCAAGCTTCGCTGCTGTTGTTACCCCACCATCACGCAGCCTGCCACCTCCAAGCTCGATGCTGCAAGCCACCTTTTCACACTGTACAACAGCATCTCTCTGTTCGAAGCATCGCTAGCGGGCCAGCGTCTTGGCCCTGCTCGCCTTACCCTGCTCCAGGTTCCTCTTCGTTTCCGCCGTACTCTTTCGCCGCGGCCGGCTCCTGCGAGTCCCGATGCAGTCGCTGCCGCACCCCCGCGCACCTGGCAGCCATGGCGGACTTCGACGAGGCGGCCTTCTCTCCAGAGGGCGAGGAGCGACTGTGGGCCGGTGCGTGTCCGGCAAGGACTCGAGGGCTGTCGATGTGTGAGAGGCTGACGGTATGGCAGAGATGAGCGAATGCGTGTCGAACGAGTGCGACACCCACGAGTCGATTGACGATGCGCTGCGCGCCTGGCTGGACCTCACGACGAAGCTCCGCGATCAGGATCCCGACTCTCAAGACGATGTATTGAGCTGTGCCCAATTGCTGTTGGAGAGCCAGCTATTTCAAACGAACAAGGACTACGTCCGCACACAAATCATCCACAGCCTTTTACAGGAGGATGACACGGGCCCGCTGCACGCCATTGCGTGCCTACTATTCCTCGACGGGCGCCACGACGATTCAACCTTTCCGCGCATGATCGAGGACGCGTGCTTCCCACGACTGCTGGAGCTGATCAACGGACGCCAGAACGACGAGGACCCGCGCCTGCACCGCCTGCTGTTGCAGCTGATGTACGAGATGTCGCGCGTGGAGCGGCTGAAGCTCGACGACCTGATGCTGGTTGATGACAGCTTCATCCACTATCTGTTCCGGATAATCGAGGGCGTATCCGATGACGTGCAAGATCCATATCACTACCCTACAATCAGAGTCCTGGTAAGTGTCGTGGAGCCCTCATAACGACAGAGCCTTTGTCGTGCTGACTGTTACAGCTTGTCCTGAACGAACAGTACATGTTGGCGTCGACCGACTCTGTCACAGATTCTGATGCCTCGCCGGCGCAGCTAACGAACCGCATCGTCAAATGCCTCAGCCTCCACGGGCCGCAATTTCGCACGTTCGGGGAGAATATCATCTTGCTCTTGAACCGCGAGACCGAGACATCCCTGCAGCTTCTGATACTGAAGCTGCTCTATCTGCTATTCACAACGAAAGCAACTTACGAGTACTTTTACACAAACGACCTGCGGGTGCTTTTGGACGTCATCATCCGAAATCTGATGGACCTGCCCGACGAGAAGATATCCCTGCGACATACCTATCTGAGGGTCATGTACCCCCTGCTGGCGCATACGCAGCTCAACCAGGCGCCGCACTACAAGCAAGACGAGGTGCTGCGGGTGCTGAAGATCCTGCGCGGCTCACACAACGTCCACTTTGCGCCTGCGGACGAAACCACGCTGCGTCTGGTGGACAGAGTAACCAAGGTTCAGTGGTTGGAGGAGGTAACGGAAGAAAAGGAATCATCGGGACAGACCGAGGTGGCAGGAAGGTTCCTTGGCATCAGCCTATCTCCGTCTCAGTACGCAAGTAGCATCAGCGTCGGCGACGTCGCGGGCGTGAAGGAGAAGCCGGGCGTGCAGACGCCGAGTCGACATGCAGGTGACCCCGAGGCAGGAGACGCCATCGATGCGCCGGCACAGGAGGAAGTCGTCACGGCGGCCAAGACGAAGAGAACCTTACCGGTTGTTCCGAAACACCGGCACGGCATCCCTTTCGCACAAATCCCTGAGGTCCGTGTCAATGGAAGCCGCAAAAAGACACCCCCGAAAGCACCGCCGCCGCGGCGGTTTGGCAGGATGAAGACGGTCGAGCAGCCTCCGGCGGAACCAACAATACCGGAATGAGAGGGAAGCTGTGCGAAGTATAAAGTGAATTGGAGGCCTGGCGGAGACTATATATACCGGGCAGGCGGCATGAAGTTGACGAGCTGCATCATTACTACCCCCCCGGGCAACACAGCAGGATGGCCCCATTTGCAGCATTCGCAAGAGGGGGCAGGTTTGGCGCTATGGAGTTTGGAGAAGCGTACCATTTGGTACATACCATCAGTCGCCTGGACAAGCAAGGGAGTGGGAATTGCCCGGAGCATCTGAGCCGAGAAGAGACGACAAACTCAAGAGCGCATTGTTATCGTTTGTCACCATGGCTATATCCGTGAACCTAGATGGGACAGTGCAAGGTATTCACGATGTCGAGGTTGTGGCACACCATCGCCCAGTGGAAGGGCACATGCAAAGGACGATGACGGACTTTTGTTGGCTATGAACAGCGGATCGTATTTGTATCTGCACATGTCAACGCCGGCGGGTGTGATTGATGCCTTTGCAGCTCAGGATGCTCTCCGATGGTGCGACAGACTGCATCCCGTGACGGATAACGAATCTCGAAGCTAAGCTGCCCAACTACTGTTACGAGTATACACATTCTGAGAGAGCTCGCGGCGCCGGATCCGGCCAGCAGGCGGCGCCAAAATGGTGTGCGAGTGGGTTCTATCCTAGATGGGTACGTATGGGTTGGGTCGGTAGTTGCCGTACCGCGAAGAATCTACGGACTACGAGGGTGCGGATACACAAGCCTCACTCACTTCTGGGTCGGGGGATCCTGGCACGGGAGTGGACGTTGATGATGGTGGCCGATGTCTGAGGGCAAAGTCGAGCCAGCGTCGTTGGCCCGTCACTGCGTCTGCTGTACGACGGCAGCGAGGTGAATGGCCGTGCACGCCCGGCGAAAATAAGTTGGCAGCGGTGATTGTGCCCAAGGAGGATGACGATGGCTTGGCTTGGCTGGCGGGACCCAATGGCAGTCGCCGTGGCCATCAACAAGCCGCCTTCAACGGTGAGTCGACATGATCCATGCCGGGGGGCGCGGCGCCCCCTGACGTCACCCCAGCGCCGCGAGGGTTTTCGGGGCGACCGGAGGGTCCATCGGGTGCATCAACGGCTTCTTGGCTCCGGCTCCACGGCTCTGCTCGTGCGGCGACGATGGTCCGCTGGACGGGCTGGGAGCTCCAATTAGCCGATGCACTGCCCGGCGGCCGCAGCTGCAGGTGCTGCTCGAGTCTGGGGGCTGTCGCGAAGGAGCCCCGTCCGTGGCAGCGAGGCAAACTCCAGAGGAGAGGTTCACGGCGGGGACGGCGACGAGGGAATGAATCAGGGCACGAACCCACGCATGCCGCGTGGTTGCGTCTCGAGAAGGGCTGTGACGCCAACTGCTGTCGCGACGCTCGTTGGTGATGAACGAGGGCGTCGACTTGACTCGCATCAGAAGCTCTCGTCAATCATCAACACCACTGTGGTCGTCCACGGCGCAGCAGGCGCTGGCGCTGGCGCTGGCGCGTACTCGTTCGTACTCGTAGGTACGAAGTACGCACTGTTTGCCGTCGTCGTGGGCCCCCCCGCGCTCTGCCTCTCCCTGCGTCCCTCTCTCTCTCCACCAGCGACGGCATCCATGTCTCTCGTTCGTCCTCTGCCAGCAGCAGCAGCACCCCCGACCGAAACCTTGTGGTTGGTCCCGTCTCTCCTTGGCGCCGGCTCATCAGACGCGCAGTAGCCCGAGGTGGTCTTGGTGGCCTCTGCGACATGTAAGGTATACATACATCCAGACTTGCACACATACTTTGCGTAGCGGCGCCTCCGTCATGGACCGTCCCCAGTCGGCGGTGTCGTCGTCGTCGCATCATACCCCCGACTCCAACCGCAGCTCGCTCGTCTTCCTGCAGCAGCAACGCCAGCGCCAGAACCACCACAACAGCCCCTACGCGTCCGCCTCCCACTCTCGCCAGCGCAGGGACGAGAAACACAGCAGCGTCAAGGGCTCATCTCCCTCGCCGTCCGGTGCCGCCGCCGCCGCCGCCGCCGCCGCCGGCAGATTCACCGAAGAGTGGGACGCCAGCCAGCGCGGCAGCTCCATCATCGACGGCCCGACCAGGAGCAGCAGGACGGCCACCATGCAGCGCTCAAGCTCCGTCCACAGCTTCGCCGCGGGCGACGACCAGCAGCTGCCCGTCAGGAACAACACCCTCAAGAAAAAGCCATCGATGCGCCGCACCGGCAGCCTGCGCCGCAGCAGCAGCCGTCGCAGCAACCGGGCCGGCAGCGTCAGGAGCCTCGCCCTCCACTCTGCCTCGGACCCTGACGACGCCTCGAGCGCATTCTACTGTCCCGTCCCGACCACGGGCACCCCTACCGATGTCCTCGCCAACAGGTTCCAGAGTACGCTACTCCCCAGTCCATCTGTCCATTTGTCCCTTTCCCCCATCTCTCCCCTCCACCAACAGTCAGGGCTGACCACGGGCCCAACCTGAACAGCATGGAGAAAGGTCCTCAAGGACCTCATCGCCTACTTCCGCGAGATCCAGTCGCATTACGAGCACCGGTCCAAGACCCTCGTCAAGCTCGCCAACGTCGCCAACAACATATCCACGCCCCCCAACTTCCTCAAGTCGGCCGGCATCGACGATGCCCTCCAGTTCCTGCGCAATTACAACAGGGCCGCCATCCAGGAGGCCAACAAGGCCAGGGAGATCGAGGAGGATGTCGTCCTCGCCCTCACCGGTCTCCGGAGCGATCTACAGCAGAAGATCAAGGAGATCAAGCACCTCTCGGGTGACTTCAAGAACTCGGTCGACCGAGAAATGGACAGCACCAACAAGGCCGTGCGCTCGCTCTCCGATGTCCTGGAAAAGAACGAGATTGATGCCGCGTCCACGACGGGCAAGCAGGACCCGTACTTGCTGCGCCTGGCCGTAGATCGCCAGGTTGAGCGCCAGCTCGACGAGGAGAACTACCTCCACCAGGCGTACCTCAACCTCGAGGGCTCCGGCCGCGAGCTGGAGTCCATTGTTGTTGGCGAGATTCAGAAGGCGTACAATGCCTACGCCGGAATCCTGAAGCGCGAGGCCGACAACGCCTACGGCGTCGTCGAGGAGCTCCGCGACGGCCCCATCGCCATGCCCAAGGACCAGGAATGGATACATTTCGTGACCCACGACGAGCAGATTGTTGATCCGACGATTCCCATGCGGTCTCCGGAGCAGATCCACTATCCCGGCCAGGACCACGTTGCCGCCCAGGAGATCCGTGCTGGTCTGCTGGAGCGCAAGAGCAAGTACCTCAAGAGCTACACGGCTGGCTGGTAAGTGACTTTGCGCGCCCGGGTCGACTGACGTCCCGTCCCCGTCCAAAGTCTCGTAAACTAACCCGGTGCGCCTTCACAGGTATGTGCTTTCGACTACCCATCTCCACGAGTTCAAATCGGCGGACAAGGCGCAAGCCCCAGTCATGTCGCTCTACCTGCCAGAGCAGAAGCTGGGTTCGCACTCGTCCGAGGGCGGATCGTCCAACAAGTTCATCCTCAAGGGCCGCCAGACGGGCACGATGCACCGAGGACACACATGGGTTTTCCGCGCCGAGAGCCATGATACCATGATGGCATGGTACGAGGACATCAAGGCCCTGACCGAGAAGACGCCCGAGGAACGCACCCAGTTTGTGCGCACCCACTCCCGGAGCCTGAGCCAATCCTCGCGCCGCTCTGCGAGCAGTGACGGCATCGTCGACGAGGACGACGACGAGCCCTTCTCGGCAACCCAGGTCGACGTCAACCCAGAGCCGCGGCCCGAGCTGGTGTCCCGACGATCCCAACCAGGTGGGCGGTTCCCGTCAGACATCCAAGTCAACGCGCAGCGAGGCTTACAGGCCCCTCAATCGCCCTCCAGTGTAAGCTCCGGTCGCCAGGAACACCCATCGGACGCCCAGGCCATTGCCGTCGCCGGAGCCCTGCCGGTAGCGGGGTACGTTGCAGGGAGCCACTGGCAGCAGGACCACGACAACCACATGGGATACGGAGGCATGGAACGGACTCCCATGGAGGAGATGCCGTCTCAGGCGGCTATCGCCAGCCAGCAGGCGCACCATGATGGCGTGAACCCATACACGAGCGAGCCAGTGCAGCAATCCCACGCGACGCAGGATCGCGAGGGCGGCTACTTTGTCGCTCCCATTTTCGCGTCGCACACCTACCAAGAGTCCCAGCCGGCAGCTGCGGAGGGGCAGGATGACCCGAACGAGGGGGCTCGTGACGACCTGGAGCACAGAAAGGTAGACGCCGAGGCGGACGCACACGAGAAGCCCCAGAACGGCAGCGCCAAGGGAGCCGAGTCGGTCGACATGAACGGCGGCAACTACGTCAACGGCGGCATTGGCCGCGACAACGCCAACGTCCTCGGATTGACTGCCGGGAGCGTCCCCAAGTCCGAGACACAGCAAGAGCTGGCGCTGCAGTCCGTGCCTGAGACGGAGGCGGCAGACCACACGGGGCCAGGCGTAACACCGTCGGCAGACAACACCAAGGCGAACCGACCGACGGGCCCCAGGACAGACAGCGAGTCAAACATGCCCATGCCCGGCAGGTTCCCCCGGGGAAGCAGCTACGCGTCGCCTTGAGAGGAGTCTTGTTGGATGTCTTGCCTGTCACATCGACCAGGCGAACCTAGTTTTCTTCCTCTGCATGCCGCGCCTCTTTGCATGCCGCGCCTCTGAACGTTTATCCTCGTCCTTCACTGTCTCTTCTTGTTTCCTTGTGCGGCCGTGTACGAGTATCACAATGATTCCTCGGTTTTTGTTTTTGGACATTCAAGGTGGATGGGTCTCGACGTAGGGGGGAGGGGGAG
Source organism: Tolypocladium nubicola (assembly GCA_024340505.1). Lineage (NCBI taxonomy): Eukaryota > Fungi > Ascomycota > Sordariomycetes > Hypocreales > Ophiocordycipitaceae > Tolypocladium > Tolypocladium nubicola. The sequence continues at coordinate 78,246 of JALHCA010000064.1, read as the reverse complement.
GGGAGCAGGCTGCTGGTTGCAGGATGGTTCTGCGAGTGTCTGTGGCGGAGAGTGTGAACCCCTCGCCGAGTAGTCATTCTCCCATGTATTGCGTTGGTTAATACACGAGTCTCGGTCTGATATCCCGAACTGGCCGCCCGCCCTGCTGCAGCGTCGAGGAACTGCCATGTTGGCTCTGCTGCTGAGCGCTTCTGTTCCGAAAGGTTGAGTCGTGGAGCCCATCCGAGGCTGGTCAGATAGCCACAGCTGGATCAGTGACTCAAGAGACATTGTTCCCGATGTCGCTTGTACGGTAGGCAAACGGCCAGGGCACCAGCGAATACCACTGGGAGGGTACGATGCCTGTCTTAGCCCGTGGCTGAGATGTTCCCAGTGACTGCAAGCGAGGGTACGTTTGCCAGTGTCCTCGGCAAACCAACTGCGACACCACTCTCCCGTCACCACGCAGGGCGCAAGCACGCACGTCGTCGCATCCAAGAACTTCAGGCAGGCAGCGGGGTATCATGTATCATTGTAGTTACGGTGAGCTGCGTAAATCATGCCCAGTCCGCGGACCGGGTTCCGCCCCGTGCTCCAGCAGGAAGAACCGAAAGAGACTCGCCTCACCGGTCCCGAGTATACTATATCATGCCTGCGTGTTTCCAGCCTTGCCATTTTTTCCACCGAATGCCGAAACTCCCCCTTGGGATTTGATGTGTGCCGCTCATCGCCAACCACAGACTCTAGGGACAAGCCAACATCACGACGCTTCCGCCACAACAGCCCTTCCCTATTCTCGCTGCCAGCGGTACGCAGTGCGCACTCTCAAGGCTTCGGTATGCGAATCGTCCGGCTCGTCATCAGGCAGCCGTGCACCATGAACATCAGCACCACGGGGTGGAATTCCAAGCCCGAGCCCTCAAGCCAGGCTCCGAGGGGCAGGTCCTCCAGAACCCAGCCATTGTAGATCCAGTAGGCCATGATCGCGTCGACGCCGAGCGACGTCGGGATGGGCGTTCCCTCGAAATACTTGCTCTTGCCCGAGGCGTCCTTGGGCAGGACCTGGACGGTGACGTTGAATCGGGCAAGGCGGGTGAGGCCGCACAGGACGAAGAACGTGAGCCCAACGGTGTCGAGGATAGATCGGAGGCCGAGGGCGAAGGCAACCATGGCTGGGGCGACGCCAAACGAGATCTGGTGGAAAGAGTATCTGTTAGCTTCAACGTCGCAGGACCGATATGCGAAGGATGCGACGGCCAGTACCAAGTCGGCGAGCGAGTCCAGCTCCTGTCCCATGAGGCTGCTCTTATTCCTCCACCGCGCAACCCGGCCGTCGAAAAAGTCAAAGAACAGGCCAAAGGGCAGGAAGCCCAGCGCAATCCACACGTTGTCGAAGGCGGTCGGGTCGCCGAGGCAGTACCGCAATGATGAGAAGATGGACATGACGCCGCAGAAACCTGTCCGTCGCCGAGCCGACGTTAGCGACCGCGTGCACGCTCAGCCATTGGCGGGTCGAGGGCCGCGCATACCGTTCATGAGGGTGATCAGGTCGGCCAGGTGCATCGCGCGCACGAGAGAGAAGTGCCCCACGTCGGCCGACAGCAGCGTCTTCTGCTTGTCGATGGCTTCGCACGCGTCTCCGTTAGCCGAGCTGCTCCCCCCCGGGCCCGCCGTATCCCGGGCCACGACATACCGGGCTGGTTGGAGCTGCCGCCAGCACCACCGTTGGAGTTCGTCGCCATCGCGCTGCTCCTCTTCGACATGGTCCGGGCTCCGTGGGTGGCGGGAGAAGAAAAAAATCAACAGAGGCTGCAGCTTATGCGGTGTTTGAGGGGCGGCCAGGAAGCGAGTGTCGATAGGAGAGAGGAGATGGAGAGGAGAGGAGAGACCGAGGAGGAAAGGCGGGCGGAGGAGGTTGTGGGTGACGGAGAGGCGTGACCTGGTTTGGTTGCGCCGTGTCTCAACAACAAGGCGGTGCAGAGTAGTTTGGAGTCGAGTTGGTGGGTGGGGATGCCGTCATCAGTCTCCAAAAACCGGTCCCTGCTCGCTAGCTGAGGTGGAGGCCAATCACGTGCGGACCGTCACGGCTGAGACTCGCTTCTACGAGTAAGTATAACTTATATATACTCGTAAATCGAGCACGAGTATATTCCCCCTGGGTTTCACCATTCGGTGCGCAGTGCAGAATCCCGGTGCCCATCGAGCGTATCCATGCATGCTCGGCACGAATCCCAGGTATCTTCGTGGCAGACCCTATGCCTCGAGCGCATCCATGTACGAACCCCCGCTGGCTTGGTGGCAAGCCTTGTGCTCTCGAGTCTCCATGTATGTCCATTACGGTAGTCTTAAGTAGTCTTAATGCACAGCCCCAAACTCCCACCCAGGCCACAGCCCGTCCTCGCGTGTGCTGGTGGCACCTCGACCGGGCATCGCATCTACCCTAGCCCATGATATAACCTTGTATTGCAACCGAACCGAATTTCCTGATGATTGATGCTGCATGAAAAGGAATGGCCCTCCTGCATATGTATTACCGCCCATTCCAAGACAGAGACTCTGGTCGCAAAATCCTCGACGTTGAGACGCTTCGTCCAGCACTTCGGCTGGGGTAGTCGGCTCCTGTCGTCGGTTGCGATGCGCCTCCTCCTCGGTGTACACGCCTTGCTATGTTCTTTGCGCGTGTGGCTGAACAATGGACTGGAAAAGAAGTCGGTTATCGCCACGGCCAGCATTACCGCTTGATGAGAACGGAAAAGCCGTCGACCCAGGGGCCGCTCGAGCCTGAGACGCCGCAGATGGAGTACCCGCGCGGGGGGATCAAGGTGTGTCTGCGCATGGTCAGCAACGGCTTCTGCCTCCAACTTTGGGTGGCAACGTACGCAGATCCGCCATGTGCATTTCCAAACATTGGAGATTTTCGTCCAAGGCTGGTCAAGATTTGCACACCATCAATCCAGAAGCCGGCTCTTACAACAAAGCCGCTCAGGTACTCGCCGCGGCGACGGTCTTTGCATTGTCAGCATCTGCGCCGCCATCATGTGGTGCGAGGATAACATACCAAAGTCGAGCACATCGCCGCCCTCCTTCCCGCCCTTCTTCCCAAACAGTTGCGTCGAGTTGTCATCATAGACGAACTCGAGCCCATCAACGGCGGAGCCGTGGTAGACGATGATCCGCGACATCACTCTGTCCTGCTTCACGGCGCTGGTGAAGACGACATCCTGGGACTCGCTTCCTTCCATCTTGGACTCGCCCAGTTGAATGCTTCGAGAAGCCGCGCTACCATTTCCCAGCTTTACGAATGACTCCTTGCTGGTGAATGCCTTGACGTCATCAATGGTCAGCGAACCCCCGCCGTGTGACTTGATCGATATGCAGAGGCGGCCTTTCTTCTTGGCGTCGGGCAACCTCGCTCGCAGATCTTGGTCGTGGAGAGAAATCTGTCGCTGAGCCGGGTTCTCAGTTGGTATCTCGATCCACGCGTGACAAACATCGTCGCCTTCGCCAAATATTTCCACAAACGAGATGCCTGTTGCCGCCATGGCCAGCACGCTGCCGCCTTCAGTCGCAAATGCTTGGACACTGTCATCCTGACTCATCGGCGGGTCACTCGGTAACCTGAAGGCGGGATGCGCTCGGAAACGTAGGGCGTCCAACCGGTGCCATCCACACTCGTCTCCTTGCAGAGCCAAGCCACCCTTGGATTTGGTTCTGGTTGAGTAAGCTTCTCGAGGAACAAATGATCGGTTGAGAACGACATAGTCTCTAAGCATGATACCGTTTTCCTGGTGCGGGCAGCCAAACAAGTGGCCCGTTTCATGTAAGTGCGCACCAATGCCAATGTTTGCCGCCTCCCATGAGCTGCCGGCGTCGCTGCAGTCGTTGGCCACATAGTTGGTATCGGTAGGAGTGCAGTCGGTGAAGGCGGGCACAACCTCCTCGAAGCTGGAGGGATAACTCTGGAGACAATGAGAGCCGAAGATGGCGAGGTGCAAGTCCCCCGAGTTGCCCCCCAAGGCCGCATGCCCAGTGATAGTCTTTGCGTTCGCATCCCAATGAGCGTCGAGCAGGAGGACAGAGACATAATTCTTCTGACCCGGGAGCGGGGTGAAGTAGTTCTTGACCGCATCGGCCGCGATGCCAAACAGCGCATCCCTGTCGGTGGCTTTCTCGTTTTGCTGTGCCCTGTTCAGGTCCCGCAGCTCGGCGACGGTCTTGTCAGAGCGGATGACGTGAACCCTCGCCTCGGACCGCATGGTGCCGTTTTCCCTGTCGCGGTAGTTGGAAGAGCCCAAAGTCCACTCCTCGTCGAACCTGAACACTCGCCGACCCAGCCTATGCCGCCACATCTGGTCGGCCGTGAAAGCCTGCCAGAGATAGGCCGCCATCCGGAACTTCCGTATGGCTGTCTCCAGCCCATTGCCCTCTCGCTCTGCTCTTGCTGGCACAGCATCAAAGGTGGCCGGGGAATCCTTGCCCAACAGGATGGCGAGCTGGAGCGGGGGCGCATTCATCGTCGGCAGCATGTGGAGGGTCAGATAGGAGGCGTGAATCGGGTTGGAGGAGGAGCTGTTTGCGAGTTTGGGGCTGGAGAAGTCGAGCCTGAACTTGTTCGGCCCAGGTTGCAGGTAGACGAGAGCCTTGAAGTGGGATTCGCATACTGGCCAGCTGATGGGCGGGAAACCGTCGTCGTACCTGCTCACAGCCACGTTGCCATCGATTGGAGGCAGCCCTGGCTCTCCGATGGCGCCGTGGATGAGGAGTGTCTTTTGGTATACCTGCACAGGGTCAGCAAGAGCCTGAAAGCGCCGATTCACGGCATCGCGGATTCACGACGTCGAGGCACTCCGGAGAGGGCATATAGTTAGAACGCACCCATGAGTTTTCCGAGACATTGTGCACACGTGGCGCATACTTGGATAAGGGTACGCTACTCTTGCCATTTATCGAGGGAGCCCCGAGGCCAGACATGCCGGAAACGCTGTATCTGCTGGTATTAGACCCCGGAGCCAGCATGGGACGGGCCTGCTGCTGCTGCTGCTGCTGCTGCTGCTGGGCGTGGTTGTTCTGTTGCTGCGCATTGGGGCCGTTCTTAACTTGAAGGTCGAGGGCGGGATCAGAATCCTGGGCAATAGAGGGAGGCGTGACGGAGCCGCTCGACGGCGAGGTTCCCTGGCTCACGGCGCCATCGCTGGAAGCGTCGGTCGAATGATCGGTGCGGAAGCTGGCTTTCGAGCGACGGCGAAGCTCCCTAAGGTTCAGAAAGCTCGGAGCCATGGCCGGCGGCGCGGGCTGGGGGGTATATCACGAGGGTCGTGATGACGGCCGCCGGTGGCTCTGGCCCCTCGAGATGCACAGCCGCTGACGACGACGAACGAGCGATATTGGTTGATGGCCAGCCGGGTCGATGGAAGCCTTGTCCCTGGCCCTGGACAAGGAGGGGACGAGATGCTCGAGACACGCAGCGCGGCTTGCCGAGGGCCAGTGGAGCGCGCGCGGGCTGCGGCCGAGGGGTGCGGTCGTGGTGTCGACGTCGGAGGGTTCGATGTCGTCAGCTGGGCAAGACGGATTTGATATCAGGGTAGGCCGGCCGACGAGGGCCGGAAGACTGCAAGGACGACGGGCGCAAAGTCCGCGGGCGCAGGCAAAGGCACGACCGGGACGCACGGGTGAGAGACGGAAAGACAGCCGCAGGTGCAGGAGGCAGGCGAACCGGGCTTGTTGGACGTGGAGGAGGACGAAGCTGGAGGAGTCCCTACCTGCAGTCTCCCTACCAACCCGTAGTCCACAGCTGCGAGGTACCTCGTAGCGTCGAGCGGATACCCGTGACGGTGCGTGCGTGTTCCAACTTCCCTGCCGCAGCGGCTGAGGAGCTGCTACGGAGAACGTACAGTGCCAGCTGCGTCTCCAAAACGGCGCGGCGCGGCGCTTCCGGGATGGGCCACGGCGCTGCGCTGAGTGCGGATTTAGCAGCACGCTGCTGGTTCTGGATCGATGACGTCTGGACTGTGAAATACGCTGTGACCAGGCGGGGCGCGTTCCGCTCATTCGCAAACGGCCGGGGATTTAATGCGTTGCAAAGTGTCTTTGCTCGCCGGGCTTCGTTCGGCAGAGACGCAGTCGTAGTCGACGTGCATGCACGGAGCACGGCGGGCGACTCTTGATTGCATGTACGAGCCCCTGCACCGGTTGTGCAAGCAGGACGGCTGGAGCAGCGGGTGCGTCAGAGCCCCCGGGCGAGGCGGATGAGGACCACAGGTGGCGGAGGCTAGGCCGTCGAACTGGCCCAGACAAGCGCGGTTCAACCCAACGAGTGATGACGACGACGATGCCGACGATGATGGGATGATGTGATGATGCGACGATGGACATGCGGTATCCATTGCAATTAGCTCCTGACAAGGTTCTGGTCGCAATCTCGATGCTGTCAGAGCGCCTCCATCCGTGACGCAAGTACCTACTGCAGAGCACTGTCTAGATTGCCGTGGATCTTCTCGTATCAACTCTGTTGCAACCCAAGCAACGTGATGCGACACGACGGGGGAGGCTGGGGCCAGCAGATCTGCACCCGACGGCCTCGGCTGTGCTGGCCAGCCCGCTGTGCCACCACCGGGCTGCACAAGATTTACATTATATCAGGCTCTGGCTGCTCAGCATCCGCCACCTGCATGTCCCTCCGGCTGGCGAGCTTCTCGGGGAGGCTGGCCGTGATGGACGACCACACCACCTGTTCGGCGCGTGGCCGCATGCAGCGACACGACTCCCCGCCACAACCGCGCTGATCATGCGCTAGCCACAGCTTCCTCTTGGATTCCCATCTTCCAAACGGCATCAAGGGCTGGACGGCGCGAACCGGCCACCCCGTGCTCAATGCTCTCGCATCGTGACACCGACCCTCCAAAACATGGCTCGCTACGCCCGAGACGGCCGTGGGACACGAGCTGTTCACAGATCCGCGAGGCACCGGCTGAGGCGAGGCATTTGCATCGCCACCAGTTGGGCCGGAATGCGCAATCCAAGCGGGGTGCCATCCCCGTCCTCCAGAAACCGGGAAACGCAGCCCAGCAGCTCTCCCCGATCTCGATCTATGATGCTTCCCCACGACCTGTCCTGGTTGATGAACCAAAAATATCCGCCGGGACTTTAAAACCGGGGAATTCATGTACAACCAGAAAGCCTGTTGAGCCACGGCCTGCTGCGAAGCTTGTTTGTCTGCAGTCTCTACTCCATACTTTGGCGGCAGTTTGCGAGAGAAGTGGGCAAAACTGGGCCTGGAGAACTCAATTGGACTCGAGGCCAGGAATGGAAAGCGGGCGGGCTCCATGCCAGAGGGGCGGGCGGCGGGAACCGAACAAAGAGGAGATGGATGAGGGCGCTGCTTGACCCGAGCGGCTCGCGCCTTTGTCCTCTTGTCGAGTTGTCTATCCCAGCCTCCACGCCTCCGACTGACTGCTCACTCCGTTGTCTCCTCCGTCGCCTCCTCAGCCAGCCACGGACCAGCCTTCCGCATGGCCAATCCACCACGTGGTTGCGGCAGACCAAACACCTACCAGGGGAAGATGGACTGCTCACCGCAGATGCCTGTTCTGGCTCCGCCATCAGATTATCACGAATCTATGATGGCATGAACGAACACGGGGCCTGCAGCTCATGCTCTCTCGGCACTGGCTGGCGCTGGTGCTGGTGGCCGGCGCCCCGGTGGCGTCGGGATCGGTCAATGAATGTTCTGCTCGCTTCGGGTTCGGCAAAGTTTAATACATGGTCAATCCTGCGGGTTACTCGGGATGATATCAACCAAAGCCTGCGTTCGTAGATGCCGATTGGCTGCACTCGTACGCTCTCTCTTTGCAACTCGCAAGCACCCGTCAAAGCGCATGTTTCGACGGCTAAGCCTGGTCAGCGTATCATGAATCTGGGACCAGTGCATGCAGACAATTTGAGCACGCAATAGTTATTATCCAGGAACGACAGCGTTGTTCTCCAGGATGTTCCTATTTTCAATACCGGCTCTGGAGCTGCTATTGGACATGGGAAACTCTGCACATCTTTGCCAGCCTGCATTCACATGGCCAATGATTGGAGCGCACAAGACAACAAACAGCCTCGATGGCTCCCAAGAGCTGCAAGCGGGGGATGGCATGATGTGCTTCCAGCTGCCAGGCCATTCACTCTCAGCCGCCAGGCAGGACGCAGGTCCAGAGCTGCCACGAATCACGGTCCAGGGCATGCATGAGCCAACGACCAGAAGAGCGTCAACCCTCGAGAGCAGGCAGGGAGCTAAGCCGTCCAAATTAGAGGTATGAGTCGTGGGCTGGACGACGAGCCAATCCTTGCAAGCAGCACGCACGAGTACATGGCCTACGAAGTAGCCAACAGGAGTGAATCTCTGAGCCGGCTGCCCTTCGAATCCTTCGGCGTCTCCATGCCGGGCTGTAGCGAGGAATGCGAGGAATTCGTCCCCGACGACTCCCGTTGCCAACCCAGATTCAGTACGGAGTAGGTAGTCCGACGAGCAAGGCATGGATGGCGAGGGAAGGGCAGAAAAAAAGGAAGAAAAAGATCCACCTCGTCACCCACCAGCTCCATGCATTGCCTGCCTCGCTCGCCGGGAAACGAGACGAGAGGATTCATCATTCTCTTCCGCTCGCAGTAAACAGGCGAAAAGAAGAAGCGCCGGAGCCAGCACGTCCATTGGCCCCCAAAGGCAGCACCAGCACAGCGCCCGGCCACCTGCACAGCAGCCCTCAAGCCTGCAGGCGGCTTACACCTGGCTGTTTTTGGCCGTAGCCGCCCAGCCGCTGGCGCTGGCTCCGTCTCGCCCACCCGGCACCCACGCCCAGCTTTGCACTCCTCCTCCATCCTCCCTTGTCCCCCTCGACTCCCACCACCAACACCGCAATTCCTCTGCGACAGCGGCAGCGACAACTACTCGGACGAGCCAACAGGCACATGACCGCGGACGCATATTCTCAGCAAACCATGTCGTCGCCGTGGAAGAAGCAGCCCGAGGACGTCGTCGACAGCGTGCTCAAGCGTGCGGAAGTGAGCAAGGTATGTGAAGGGATAACCAGCCACCTGCCTGTGCATCCTGCATCCGCACTCTCGTTCCCTTCCCGCCGCCTCAACCACACAGCCTCAAGAGTCACACAGCAAGGAAGTGTCGCTGACAAGAGCTCGCGTTCGCCGCAGATCGCACGTCGATTGCAGAACCGCCTTGCACTCGCACAGTTCAAGACCAAGCATGGCTGGGAAGACCTCACCCTCGACTCCATCGAACCGAAGCTGGAGGAGGAGATGAGACGGAAGCGCCTGTGCGACGGCGACGTCCTCTCCGACTCGTCGTCCAGTGCATCCGACCTGCCGTACCCAACAAGAACGCTCATGAGCTCGCCGCTCAAGGCCCCGATCTTCTCAGACGCCGTCGGCTCCAGCAACGGGAGCTCCGGCCACCGGAAGCGCACCTACTTCGCCTCGTTCGACCACACCGTGTCGAGTCCCAGCAAGCGATTCCGCGGATCGCCAACGGCGCACAAGTCCTTCTCCGGGCACGCAACATGGAAAGACAGCCACCAGCTGGCACAGTCGTCACCCATCAAGCCCCGCCGACTGCCGCATTTCACAACGTCTGCCGGGCCCGACGTCTCGTTCTTCCAGCAGCGGCGGATGACTAGCGTCCTGAAATCGCCCAACTTTGCTGCCCCGTCCGACGATGACGATGACCTCCCGGCACACTCCTTCAGTGTGAACAACTTGCGCTCCTCCCCCCCTCGCACGCCGCCTATGCAGACTCGGAGTCTTAGCAGCAAACGGGGTAAGGACATGTTGGCCGCAGCAAATGGAGGCAAACCCGGAGAGGAGGGCGCAGACTTGTTGCTCTATCTTGCGGCGTCGCCATCGCCGGCGGTCAAATCCAACACAGGTCGCATGGAGCACCTGTCGACGCCACCCCCCAAGAACAGCAAGCTGGATCTGCCCTCATCGATGATGACGACGCCCGGCGGAGGCAACCTGTTCCCCAACACCCCTGGACAGGGCTTCGACTTTGCCGACTTTGTCAACATCACGCCGAGCCCGGCGCAGAAGCAGTGGAGGACGCCCGGCCCTGCTCGAACACCCCTCAGCGTGGCCAGGAGACGACTGACGTTTGAGGAGCCGCTGGCTTAATGACCTCGATTGGCTACATACCGGGACCGTATCGGGACCGCCGCCATTCCCCCCTTCTTCACTTTTTCCTCGTGTACATGATACCATGACCGCACATACTGCACCACGCACGCACTGCATTTTTCTTGTTCAACTACCCGAGTTTGGTTGCGTTTGGATTTGTACGGCTGGACGGCCGCTTGGCGGGAAGGGAGAAACATAACCGTGGCACGGGACACTGCCGCACGCCGATACTGATGGGCTAGTTGCCCACCCGAACCAGACGAGTGCCTCTGGCTTCGAAGCGGACAGAGCTGTAGGATGGGTTTCAGAGAACTGATCTCCTAGACGAAGAATACACGAGGACTGGAGTTTTCGTATCATTTTACACAATAGGGTGCGCGGCGCGATAGTCTGGATCGCGCGGGTTGGATGGGAGCGCAACTTGGATGGGCAAACGGGCGCGGGGCACATACCGGACCGACTGATTGAATGTGTTGGCCTAGCACCTCAATTCATGCTTCCTGTTTTCTTGCTGTTGAAGTAATACGTCCCCCCGATCCGTCGTGTGTGTGTCATGTGTCGTGTCATCCAGGGATCCGTGAGGCCCTCGCACGCCCAAGCAAGCCAAGGTGCGCCGTGCCACGCACTAGGACGGGTGCAAGTTACGCGCCCTGCCCTGGGCGGGGAGACGCGTTCCTACCACGTCGAGGAGTTAGAGTGGTCGCCTGGCCAATCAGAGCGCGCGGATTGCGTCGCGCGAGCTCGTCTATGATGTCATGGCGGTAGTGAACTAATGCGAGGGGCAGTGACTCGGTAGTCCGTACCCCGTAGAGGTTGCATCGAGCTGGTGTTTCCCTTCTAGCCCGCATTCGCAACTGCCGGAGGGGTTTGAAGTTGTCTCTGCGGCTGTGATGGTGTCTTGTTGATTGGAAAGGCTGGCAGGCTGGTTCCGCTGCATCGCGGTTTACGGAGCACGCAGGGTACTATCCTTGGTATTCGTACTTTAAATAGGTACTCCGTCCTAGTGTCACATCGCTTATCAGTTTATTGTGCCAACGATTTCCTACATTGTCGTCTACTCCCGATGCAACCCGTCACATCTCCTTGGACAGTCTCTACTCGTATGAGCCCGTGCTTTTGCTTGGCGGCAGCCTCCGCCGCCGTGAAAGGCCTCCAACCCTATGCGCCGCCCTCCTGCATGTGCGAAACACTCGGTCTGTGCATCCAAGCACGCGTCTTTTCCAAATACTCTCCGCCTTGGGCTTGTCTGTGATCACCGAGTCTTGGTCGGATATTCACGCCGCGGCCATCGTGACGTCGTCCGCTCCCGCCTCCTTTCGCATCTGGTATGCCATGACCGCCCATAGCAGCTGCATTGCTGCGATCCTCTGATCCGAATCGAACAGATCGTACCACGGGCTTCTCCACGCCATGACCTTGCCCCAGCTGCGCTTTGAGTGGTCGGGCTCGGCAGAGCCGTCCAGGACCTCGAGCAGCCGAAGGGGCACCCGGACTCGAAGGATGGAAACGTGGTGAAAGAGCGAGCTCACAACGTATATGTCGTCGTGGTCCGCTCCCTGCACTTTCCCGATGGCTTCGTACTTGGCCTTGCGGTCCCATACCGACGACGGCGGTCGCACCAAGCGGTAGCTGTCGTAGATGGACATGTTCTTGCGTAGCCTCTTGGCCGAGGGTGCAGACAGGCCGTCACCATCACCTGGCCTGGCATCTTTGTCCCCCTGAACAGCGTCCTTGTCGATTTCGCGGCCAATGGGGCCACCCGAGCCGCCGCCCCATCGGGGCTTGGACGTCCACCACTGTCCCTCTCCGAATCGCGTCTCTGTCTTGTCCTCTCGCGCCCGATGCTGCGCCGCAATGAGCGCTGCCATTACCTCCCTTGCGAGGTCCAGCGACTGAGCCGTTTCCACGTCCGGGCTGGTGAAACTCACGGTGGGCCTGACGCTCACAGTCGCGACGGGACCGTACACCAAGCCAGCTCGGGCAGCCTCGCGGGTCGTTGGGCTTTGGAAGATGAAGTGACAGCCAGATGGCGTGTATGTCTTGCGTTGACGGGGACCTTCGGGCGAGCTCAAGTGCAGGCGAGGCTCCACGCGAGCCATGGAAACGTTGCAGCCAAAGTCGTAGGCGACAAGCTTGACAAACGCTGTGACAAGGTGTTGTCGGAACTCGAGAGGCATGGACTGACCGGAAGATGTTCGCACAACGATCGGCGCCTCGGCCTCCTTTGCACCCTCGGGCAAGGATTCTTCTGAGGCTGTCGTAGTGGCTGCTTCGGTGGCAGACATCTCCGGAGATGGCGGAAGCTCTGGAGGGCGAGTTGGATCGTCCCAGTAAGTCGTGAGCAGCTCGAGGCATCGGAAAAACTCGTAGGCGTTGCCCAGGCGAGCCTGCTGCTGCCCTTTGGGGGGAGAGATTCTTCTTACGGTACGAAATGCGTCCTCATTGCGGTTTGAGAGCTCCCTTTTGCGCTCGAGATATACCTGGCAGCCAGGAGACAAGTTGCCAGTCCTCAGCGGCCGACGGGTCGCGTGGTTCTCGCCGGAGCTTTCATCCGTTGTCAACCGATCCCATCGACGGAAGTCGGGGATATAAGACGGATCGGGCACAAGGTCCCCTGTTGTGGCATCGAGCTTCAGGTCGAGGCCGATGGCAGAGAAGCCGAGAGGTCCCAGAGCAACGGCCGGGCGGCCTGTTAGTTTCAGGAGGGACGGCAATGCCTCAGAAGGGTCGATTGTCTGATCATCTCTGGCGTAGGGTTGATAGCGGGGGATATTGACTGGCGTGGGAGGTGGAATCTCGTTGGGATTTACCTTTGCCTTGGAGGGCAAGCTTGCTGCAATGGAAAGTCAGCATATGAAGTCCTGGGGAATGCGGCGCTGAAGAGGGTGCGTGGGTAGAGTAGACGGAAGTAAGAAACTCCTCGGTCATGAGAGCACGGCATTGCGTGAGATGGATGAGGGCAAGACAGCTTCGAGACTCACGGTGAGCCTGTGAGGTGAGACACGATTCGGCCGAGCAGACTGGGAGATATGGACCCAACATACCCAACGAGGAGAAAGGGCCAAACATGATCGTCTGGAAGCGATCGAGGTGAGGGCAGCCAGCGCTTAAGCCCGGCGGCTTCTCAGTGGATGAGACTGTCGTACCGGGCTTGCAGAGTCATCAACAATCCGGTATTGGGGACGAGATGGTCGGCGCAGACGTCAGCGAGCCTGGGCACCATCGACCTCCTAGCTTAGCGTGTCGTTGGGAAGAGGTAGGGGCAACCCGCGAGGACGGCGTTGGAGGCGCGGGACGGGGCTCGTCGAGGGCGATAGCGGAGCAACGAACAAACGTGCGGGACGGACGAGACGGAGCGCGACGGGACGGCGGCGGCGGCGGCGGCGGCGAATTGCGGGCTCACAGCCGGAGCGGATGGCAACCGACGCCGGGGGAGGGAGCGGACAGGAGCTGTTTCAAGTGTGCGGTGGGTAGGGCACGAGGATGACGGATAGCTTGTTTGCAGAGGTAAAAGAAGAGTCTCAGGACACCGAGCTTGGGTGGCACGAGACGAGAGCGCGGAGGTGACGACCCTGGTCGCTCCACGTCTGGATGGAGGGGAGGGGCCTGTTGGCAGACCGACAGCGGGAGACAGGGGCCCGCAGCCCCGAACGGGCTCTGGCAGGTGGATAGGGGCATCGATGGGGGATTGGGGGAGCTGGACACGGCGGCCCGGGCCACTGGAAACCTGGAAACCGAGAAGCGTCCAGGTGCTGTGCACCAGGCGAGCCGTTCGGTTGTTGCCTGGCGACTCCAGGCTGCAGCCCATCTCCAAGCCGCGCCCGACGTCGTTCGAGCCTGGATGCATCAACTGTTAGCGCAACCGCCACCTGGGTCGCAAATAGCACGGCCAAGATGCCCCAGGAACCATTTTTGACTCAATGAAACCGGGTTGGGTGAGCGCAGATCCCGCCACAGCCACGCGGTGCACCTCGGCATGACGATGCGAGGCCTCGAGGCGCTATTCTCCGAACCCCGTGCGCCCCCAGGCCGTTTCAAAGACGCCACATCCACGCTCCGATGTTTCGAAACGCCCTCCGAGTTTCCTACCCGTACAGGCTGACGCACCGTCGCAGGCGCAATGCCTCTGCGACTACGGAGCAGGCGTGGCTGGACCAGGGGTTGGTGAGGACGAGATGCTTCTCGCCGTCCCTGTAGGTGCTCGTACGCGCCCCCGTCATGTCGCCCGGCGTGCCTCCCGACTGCCACCGACCCACGAGGACCCTGTTCTGTCAAGTGTCGGCTGTACTCGTATGGAATCGACGCCGTTGACACCAATGTCAGGGCCATGCGTTTGGCTGCATCCCGCTCCCCGCCCTGGTGGCACGTGTCAGGGATCACCCTCGTGCTGGGCTCAACGGAAGCAGATCCATCCCGGTTTTATGGAAACCTCCTCGTGCCGCAGCAACGACACCACGACGAGCCTCGGGGTCGAGAGCTGGGCACACATAATCCGTACAAGTCGTCTCCTTCCTCGTCTATCACCGCGACAGGTGCAAGGCAGACCATCCGTGCGCTGGGTTGCGAGTCCTCCATCGACGCCGCGTCGCTGTGCCGCACCAATGTCGAGTTGCGAACCAATCGGCCGACTTCATCGCCATCGTTGACGCTGCTAGTCACGATTGTTTTGAAACACGGTCCTCGAGAGCAATGGTTTTCAGCCCACGAGGCAAGTTTGGAGCCTTATCATCACTAGTCGTCTCTCCGGTGCTCGGTGCAGATTCGTTGCGCTCTGGCCCCTGTCAAGCATCTCTGACGATGCTCGTGCCTCAGATGTGTCGCAAATCAGGGGTGTGACAACCCCTGTTCCATCCCCCCCTCCTACGGCCTACACCCGTTCTTGCGCGCCTTCCCTCGACTTGATGTTTCGCTCAGTTCCAGAATGCTTGGCCTTTGTCAGCGAACGGTAGGCAGTGGCCTTGAGGCTCTGATGTTTTCACGGCTTGAGCTTGTCAACCTCTCTTTCGCACTCTCTCGAGTCTCAACCCTTCCGCCTGGCAACTCTGGAAACCAATCCATGGCAAACTGGGCTGTGCTTAATCTTTAATCGCCGGCCGGTGTGTCTTCTGTCTCTTTATACATCTCTTCTCTCGGGTCTCGCGGTATTGTATTTGTGAGCTTCACTTTCGGCATGAACTAGACGCTCAATAGTGGCCGAGGCTCACGCAGCATCCCTCCTACGACAACATCAGTACCTTCGCCAGGACGATTCATCACATCACATCTCTCTCTGCGGCTGGATCGCGAACCAACTTCGACGCCATGTCGAATCTGCCAGAGGGTGCCTTTCTCACCTCGATCAACGGGAGGGAGTGCACCGCGGTGCCGCGACACTCTGTCATTACCATCAACTTCAACGCCACCAAGGATGCGTGTGCAACACTGGAGTCGACATTCAACGTTCAAGACGACCAGCAGCCGAACCCCTCGGCGACAAACACGGGAATTGCCTCCCACACCAGTGTTGCCGAGGATCTCACGTCAGTGGTCGTCGCAGAGGACGTGTCTACCTCGTCGGCCGCCAACGCCACTCCAAAACCAGCGGCACCGAGTTCCAGTGTTGCGACCGCGGTTCCGTCAACAAAAGTGGCAAGCACTCAGGACGGTAGCTCCAGGGTTTCTTTCGCTTCAAGCTCCTCTTCCTTGGCTTTGAGCTCCTCACGCACATCCACAAAACCAGTGACGCCGACGGCCTCCCTACTCGCTCCCCCTTCCACTACTACGGTGTCTTCGACATCCATAGTCAACCCGCTATCGACTTCTACCTCAACTGCCACCTCTACCTCAATTACGACTTCCATCCCAACTACCCCTTCTACCTCGACTATCCCAACTCCCACTTCTATCTCGACTTCCTCAACTCCCACTTCTATCTCGACTACAAATATACCACAACAGCAACCCGCACAGCCCAAAGGAGAGAGCTTCTCGGCCACGGGTTCAACATCGACGGCGGCATCTCAAGAGCCTACGGCCCCGCAGCAGCAGCCCAAGTCTACCACGGAACGTGTTCAAGCTCCGTCCATAGAGGCGACACAGGGACAGGTTGCAAAGGAGAGCCCCCCGATATCTGCTCCTGTACAGCCTGTGCCAGTCCAGAGCTCAGCGCCAGCATCCGTACCACCCGCCCAACCTACGCCCGGCATAAATTCCGACTCGCAAAATGGAAGTTCGTCTCCTGCCCTTGCACCCACCCCCACTGTGGCAGCATCTTCGAGCTCAATTATAGAGGACGCTATTCTACCCACAAGGACCACGCTCGAGACATCGGCGAGTGCCCCAGCATCAGAAACTCCCGCCGATAGGGCCTCTGCCGTGAGCAGCATCACAACTACAAAAGCGAGCACTACGGCCGCTTTGGGTGACCCTTTTGGACAGAATCATCCCCAGGACAGCAAGCCGGTGGGTGAACGGCCCGGGGGGTCCGGCAATTCTGGAAATATTCTCCCAGACATCACTCCCACCGCTGGGGACTCCAGCCACTCCTCATCTCATGGCATATCCACGGTGGGGATCGTTGGTATTGCCGTCGGTGGGTTTGCTGCGTTGTCGCTGACAATACTGCTGCTGCTTTGGTTATGGCGAAGAAGAGTCTCCAAGAAGAGAGGGGAAACACTGCCTTCATCCTTCTCGAAGGCATCGCGGAAGAAGAGAGAAGTTGACGCAAGCGAACCTGACGGGGGTGCGGACGGGACGAGGACAGGGACAGCAAGATTGGCCGCTGCGTTGGGCTTCCACGGTAGACACTCGAGATCATCAGGTGGTGCCACGGACAATCCCAGAGTCGATCTGAACAGAGGCCCCTCGCAGTTCTTGGGAACGGCTGCGACACCTCGACACGACAGGTCCCGAAAGTCAGAGGACAAAGACTTCAGCAACCGTATACGTGGAGGGCCTCCTACAGCGGAGATGGCCGAGGAGAGCACATACAACGCCCGGCCCGGCTTCCGCCCCGGGCTGGGCATCAGCATTGACGGCTCTGGTCGCGTGGATCCCTTCTCTGACGCTCAGGCAATACCCAGCAACACGATATACTCAATTCCAGCTACTAACGCCAAGCCATTGAACTTTTTCGGTGATCCCAGTACAACACAACCTCCAAGGCACAGCCGGACTCATAGCCAGAAGGCGTCTGTAACCTATGCACCCCCTGCTATTCCACCTCGATCTCGCGCACGGTCTCTCAGCACAACGATTCGCATCTCTCAGTACCCGCCTCCCTCGACGGCTTCTCGTCCACGCTCCGGGAATCGCGACTCCCTCCAGAGCGTCGACTCTTTCGTCGATCGCCGCAACAAGTTCCGCTCCGACCCCTTCGACCTCGAGCTCGAAAGCCGGATCATGTCGAGCTCGACGACCGCTGTCGATGAGATGCCGCGTCGCACAGCCGCGAGTTCGACCTACAGCTCACATTCGCGACCTGGCAGCCTCAGCTCCTCGCGGTATACGAGTGGAGTGAGTGTGAGTGAATGGAGTGAAGCCGGTGCGGGCAGAGGGCTAGAGGCTGCACAGGCTGCGCCGCCGATTCCGACCCCAGGGAGAGGGGGCGACAGCCCGACGCTGGCAGGGGCACCCCGGCCAGGGATAAAGACTCCGACCGGGGGCAAAGAAGTTGAAAGGACAGGCATGGTCGTTGGGCAGGCGTTATAGATACCACAGTCGATGATCTGCATGATGCTTCAATGGAAGAAGGGGGCGCAATTGTACGGGGGAGTTTAGCGTTGCAATCTGATGCCAGCTGCTGGCTTTACTTGATGGTACATTCGTGATCAAACGACTGAAGAAACACCATGATATTTATATTGCAGTGCGTTCACACGTGACAAGCCGTACTCGCTCTCGTCTTCATGCTCTTCAGGGGCAACCTTCTCCGCTACTCTTTGGAAGTTGGACTATTGATGCGCACAATCTCGTCCCGAGCCCCCTCCCAAGTCTTTGTCCGCCCCGTCTCAAACGTCCTGTACAAATGCGGACTCGGGATGCCATCCATAAGGGTGCTGCAGAACGCCCTATCGCGGGCCCAGAACGACCAGCCCCTGAGCCCGTAGCCGAGATGTGCAGTCACGTCTGCGCCCGCCGCCTCGTCCGCCCAAGCCATCCACTCGTCGCCCTTGACCCAGCCCGGGATCACGGTCCCCTGTGCGGCGAGGGACGTGAGCCACCTGTGCTGCTCGTCGACTTGTGCGACCATGGCCTCCTGCGGCGGGAGCTTGAACTGTCCGGACCAGACCTGCGCGAGGGCCATGGAGGCCAGGTCGTAGAGGAGGAAGGCCGGCGACGGGAACGCGATGGCTCCCATGAACGCCAGGCTCTGCGGGAGCTCGAGCGAGAAGATGTTGCGGTACAGACGGGGCAGGGGGCGCGAGTTGGCGCCCGCGGCCGACGTCCACGCCGCGGACTGCTCGAGCGTCGGGTCGAACGGGCCCGCGAGGCTGTAGTCTGCCTGGTAGCCCGTGCAGAAGACGATGGCGTCGACGTCGATCTGCTTCCCGTCCTCGAGCACGACCGACTTGGGGCCGGACACTCTCTTGATGCCCCGGACGAGGGCGATGTTGCCGGCAACGATCTCGGGCACGACGCTGTCGGAGACGACGGGGGGCGTGCGGGACGGCAGCGGCGCGGTGGCCAGGTCCATGTCCGGTGGGAGTTCGGGGCAACCCTTCATGTGTGTCTTGGTGAGGAATTTACGCATCGTCTTGTCTGCCAGTGACGGGAGTACGCTCTGCATCGTGCCGAATATGAGGCCCTTGCGGTGGTTGAAGCTGTGGTCAAAGGGCTTGCCATCGATGTACCGAGATATCTACTCACTGTCAGCTCGGACTGCACGTATACCGACCTCAGACGGTAGCATACGACAAAGGAGTCGTGCCGGCGGGAGATGTAGACGCGCTTGGCGTGTCCGACCAACGTCGTGGCAGTGTCGGCTGCCGAGTTGGAGAAGCCGACGATGAGAACGCTCTTGTCCTTGAGAGACGCCGGCCTGTGTCCAGTAAGCATCCCCGCTGCCATGAGAGCACCCGATAATAAAAAGGACACCGGCATCGCACCTCTTGTACCCGCTGCTGTGCATAATCTCCCCCTCAAAGCCGTCGAGCCCCTCGATCTTGGGCGTGTGCGGCAGCTTGTTGATGCCCGTCGCAAAGACGATCTTGTCGAACCGCTCGGTGCTCCTCGCGCCGCCCTTTTGGATCTCGAGCTTCCACTTGCGGGCCTGTTCGTCGCGCTCGACGCCGACGATCTCGGTGCCCAGGCGCATGCGCGGGCCGAGGGCGAAGTGGTCGGCATAGCGGTAGAGGTACTGCTGGATGTGGCGGGCCGAGGGGAACTCGGGCGTATCTGTCGGGGACGGGTCAGGCGAGGGTGCACCAACTCGGGTCTCGATGCTCGTGCGGCTTGCCTCGGGAGAAGGGGAAGTCTGTGAAGCAGCCCTGCGGGGGGGTCAGACGGGTCTACGCGAGCTCCGGGGAGCGGTGGGCTTACACGCTGCTTCGAGATGTTCGATATGGTGCCTACCAACGGCGGTTAGGGTTCTTGATCGGCCAGCTTCCTGCTGTGACGACGACGAGACTCACTTTCGAGAACCGTGGTTTGGTCGTCGTCCCTAAAGTTCCACAGGCCGCCGACCACGTCGGACTTTTCAAACCCCGTGACATCGAGGTCCTGCTCGAGGAGGTTCTTCAACGTGACCAGCCCCAGTGGCCCTGGAGTCGGGTATCAGTACACCTGCACGTCAACGTCGGGGCCCGCGCCAGACCTACCGAGGCCAATGACGGCGACCGTTACGGCGGCTGCTGAGCGCTCTGCCATGTTGGATGATGGGCACGAGGGGTTCGACGGGAAGCGAGAGCAAAGCGAACAAGCAGCCCAGCAGGGGAACGACTCGTTATGTAGCAGTCTTGGACCCTGGTCGAGGCACAGGCCGAGTCTCGGCGTGCCTCAGCCGCAAGATCAAACGAATCGGTCGTTCAAGCCATGAAGCTGCACGTCTCGCCGCAAGAGGGGCAGCTGAAGGCGCGTGGAACACGAACACGATGGACCGCGGCGAAGGGAGCAGCAGCACGGCTGCTTGGCTGCGCCACCTCCGGAGAGACAATCGCCCCATGGAAGGCATTCGTGGTTCCGCGAGCCGCCGGCCAGAAAATGCGCCCGTCTTATCAATCTATCGATCCGGCAAGCCACCCGCCGCCCGGGGAGACCCTGGCAGTTCTCGCGCGAATGGGGGCCATCAGGGTTCCATCCCGGCTCCGGACACGGAGCGCCGGTCCTCCCGCGCCGTTAAACGCCGACCGGGAGAGGCTTGGGTCTCCACCTCGGCAGGGCCCTCTGCAATATATCCGGCGCCGATACGGAGCTCCAGAAACGCGATGGGGCAATGCTGCAGCCATGCCAGAAGCGACGGGAGGTGCGCGTTCGCCGTCTTCGTGCCTCGCGCCTCGGCGGTGCTCCGAGCATGACGCTCCGAGACTCGCCGCTGTCGCCGAGTGGCGCGTCCTGTAACTAGCAGCTCAATACAGCACGAAAGACCAACATGGCTGATATCTGGGATTCGTCGGCTCTTCACATTCGTTTGTGGCGATGGTCTGCTAGGGCAATGCTCACCCGATGCCGCGCCATCAACATGCAACCTTGGAGAGGTGCCAATATGGTAGGTATGCACTTCCGTTATCGACTCCATTCAGCGGGGACAACAGCCGGTCCTCATGCTCAAGTACATACCAAGGGAAAAACACCCAACAGTATCAACCTCAATCACAAACTTGCGCCTTCAGCTGTCGATCTTCGTGGCACGACGGGGAGAAAATATTACTATCTACGCCAGGAGGAGACCCGGAGGTAGACGCACCGAGGTGTTCCTGTTGCCAAGCCGTATATCGACTTGCCATTAATGTTGTGAATAGACAGCACAATACACCGAGCGAATAAGATGGCACTAGTCTTCAGAGTCTTCACGAAGCCGTGTATAGCATTTCCTCAACCGCCGTTGCCTCACTGCATGCTCTGAACAACATGTCAGTGCAACAGGTCCCTAGTCGCAAGGGCGTCCTCGACGCTATCATGCCCCTTCCCCTTGATCTGAATCGTCCTGTTCAGTCGCTGCAGTGTCAAGGCCTTCAGGGATAGTCCTCCCTCCTGCTTGGGCGCAGAGTTGTCATCTTCGCCCTCATTCTTCTCAAGGCCCCCGACGTCCTCAGCCTGCTCGACGTCCCTGGCGGCGGTTTCGGCCTTGGCGGCCTCTTCCACCTCGCGTTCGTCTCGTCGTCTCTTGGTCTCAATCACCAGCGTGTCCACAATCACTGTGTGGATCCACCGCAACGAAGTCAGGTCTCCCTGTCCCGCGTGGCCGACGACGACGGTCTCTGGTCCGATTAACCGCCACACCGCTTCCCTCGCGCTGTCTCGGCCAAAGAGGCACCTGTGGTGTCGCCGAGCGTCGTTCATCGTCTGCCTCGAGATTCCCGAGAACCTCGTGTTGAAGTGGGCCATCTTGACGCTGGGCCAGACCAGGCTGTCGAGGAGCACCTTGCGAGAGAGATGGTCAATGACGGAGACGCGAATCAGCTCAGACTCTCCAGAGGCGGCCACGCCCATTTCGCAGTCAATCACGACGGCGGCTGCAGGGTACATCTGATGTGGCGCTGGAGGAGTCGCGTAGAACCTCCAGTTGCCCTCAAGCTCGCCGTTGCTGTACTGACGCGGGTCGTGGTGTTCCTCACCCGCGCAAGGCTTGGAAAGTACGTGGGAGTTGCAGCACGTCCATTTCTGCGCCGAGCCTAGGTCAGCTCGAGGTCTCCTGGAGAAACGGGGTGCGCGTCTGACTTGCCCTGTGTGAAACTCTTCCCGGGTGAAACCTGCAACGAAGGATGGGCTCCGTGACCTTCTCCGAAGTCCTACCGCCCATCGTGAGGTCTCTGAACATACTGTCAACCTCCTTGGAGATCCGTGCCTCTTCTGCAGCGGCCATGGCCGCGGTTTTGTCAAGCTCCTCGGGTCTAGCGGAAGGGCCAGAAAGGCCAGACGCAACCGTAGGAGTCTCTCCCGGAAGCCCTTTGTACCTTTCGCCCTTCTTGACGACTGCTAAGAATGGGGTCAGCCATGGGAGAAACCGGCTCAAAGACCCCGAAGCTGTCACCTCGGCAGCAGCGCTCGCAGCGCCTCTTCCTATCCAGGTCGGAAGACGAGAACTGGCTCAAGACATAGCCTGCCCTCTGCAGCTCGTCGCTGGAGTGGACTGGCTCGCGGAGGCGCCGCACATAGTCGGGCGAGTAGGGTATGGGGCCATATTGCTCGTCCATGGCCACCGCGGCCAGCGTGTTGAGTTGGTCGTGGAGTTGATTGTGCCTTGTTTGTCTGGCAATCGCCGGTGGTTTGGTTGTGGTTGTGGTGGGTTAAGGTCAGGACTTGCGAATGGGGGAGGGGTGAGAAGTAGTGCAGGTGCAGGTGCAGGTGCAGGCGCAGGCGTCGTGCAACAAAGGAATATGCGCTGGAGCCTGAGCTGAACCTCTGCCGCCGCCAGAGGAATCACGAATCTCAACACCTAGAAGCCAACACCAAAGCGTGTATATTGACTAAGGAAACCGGGCGCGAGTGCTGGAGGAGCTGGAGGCGTGGATCGAAGCGGATGCTGATCTGTGGGGAGCCGTCACCGGTCCAGAGTAGAGTCCAGTGGTGGAAAGTAGGCCAGTGCTGGTCTGTCACAGAGCGACAAACGCATCCTGCAAGAGCAGACCGACAACCATGTATATCGTTCATCATGGTAGGGATGACATTCCGAGTTTGGCTCAAGCTATGCGCAACCAGATTGCTTCCAAACATGCAACGAGGTATTGGATTAGATAATCGGCACGTCGCCAATACCTAGGTGCACATTCAGTCCCCCAATATGAGCGGCTGCGGCTGCACCCGTCAACAGCCGCCTCCGCCCGTTGAGAAATATGAGAGAACAAACCGCGGCCCAAGGTACCTATTTGAGTCCCTGCAAGTTCTGCCAACCCATCGTGAACTACGAATACTCTCGGCTGCGTCTATCCCTCGGCGCAACGTCGGCCAGCCATGACATCGGTCAGGAAAACGGCCAGCGAGGCCATCTCCGAGGTCACCGTGCCGGACTCGACCCTCACTCCCGACCAGACTGCTAGCCCAGGAACGGCGACGCCAGTGGCCGTGGCCTCGTCAACAGACATCATGATTGAATTTGCTCCGGCCTCGGCGGCCGACGACTCCGAGCTGACTTCGACCATTGTTGCGCTTGTCAACAAGGTGTACGCCGATGCTGAGCATGGCATCTTCCGCGCCGGATACCAACGAACCACTCCGGCCGAAATCGCCGGCTTCATCAAACAGAGCCGTCTGGCTCTTGCATACCTCAACGCGAGCCCCTCGAGGGATTCTCCAGTAGCAGGCTCGCGGCCCGCGCAGCGGCACGTGATCGGGTGCGTGCACGTCAAGCAGCTGTCCGCTTCGCTCGGCGACTTCGGCATGCTGGCGCTGGACGCGGAGCATCGCGGCGGGGGGCTGGGTCGCGAGCTAGTGCTGTTCGCCGAGCACCACTGCCGCAAGAAGGGCTGCACCACGATGCAGCTCGAGCTGCTGGTGCCGACGGCGTTTGAGCACGCCGTCAAGACGAGGATGCAGGCGTGGTATCTCCGGATGGGCTATCGGATCGTGAAGCTGGGCAGCTTCCAGGAGGAGTACCCAGCGCTAGCACCGCTGTTGACCGGCCCGATGGACTATAAGATATTCGAAAAGAAAATCGCATAAGGTGCGCAGTGGTAACCGCGATGACAGCTGGTGGCAGAAGTTACATGTAGGCTACGAGTACAGGTGCGTGTTGGGCCGGAGCTTGCGGCGTTATGAGACATGTTCCTGAGCCCAGTTTGCCCCGATTGGACCGCTGGATTGCTGTCATCTAGATCCAACGTACGGAAGCAGGCAGACGTTGATGCACTGTCATGGTGACAGTGAGCTGTGCAGCCATCACGGTGGCACTTCAGCAGCGGACCAGCGACGAGACCAAATGTATCCATGCGAGTTCGTAGTCAGCTTGGCTTGCATCACGCATGATGTGTTGTTGCCGGTGGGCGGTCGAGGCCAAAGAGGGAAATTGGTCCGCAGACGAGCGCGGACACGGGGTGAGCGGCCACGAGGTGGGATGCCGCAGGAACGCTGACGGTTGAAGACATAGCTGGAGCTGCCATCCGCGGATGTGTGCTCGGGGTGCTGGCAAGGAGTCCGTGGAAGACGGGAAGAAGGCAGAAAGATCAGTCGAGCTGCAAGCGGTGATTGGCTGCATCATGGGTTGAGCTTCAGCTGTCGGTGTTCCCGCTACCCTTTCCCAGCGGAGCGCACCAGGGATGCACGGGGTGTGTCTCGTAGTGCCAGTAGTGGCTTGCTGGCGGCTCGAAACCTGCTGGTCGAAGACGCAAGCATCCTTAGCGGTATTCACATGCGCTGTGCATGCCACGGCCGTGTGTCAGTCGTCGTCTGGCCGCATCATGGACGATGCAAATGCAATGCAGCGCGGTGTCGGCGACTGGAGCCTCTGGAGTCCGGGAGCCCGGGAGCACCGACGAGGTCCCATCGCCGCAGAACGATGAAGACGACGGCCATGATGTGACGTGACGTGTCGCCCGGACCGGTCAAGGCCCCGCCAAGCCGAGCGCATCGGTCGAATTTTTCCCTCGAGGCCCCATCGTCATCGTCCATGCGCCGCGAGCTCTGCTGCAGCCTCGTGGGGGAGCCGAAGTTCAGGACCGGCGTTCCGAAGCGGCTTCGCCTCGCGCCACTGCAGGGCCCCGGCGGAAAAACGCAGCGCGGCGCGCGCGACGGGTGGAGGGGCTGGGCGGGGTGTGGCTGCGCACCGCCACGAGCGGCGCACTCGGAGTGTCCGTCCACCATCCCTGTCAACCTGAACGGCAGAGCGCGAGACGACGACGCCGGAGCGACAGGCACCGCTATTTTGCACGCGTCGCTTTGGCCAGGGCCGCACGTCGTCGCCAGGCCCGCCGCCGTCGGGAGAGGCATGACGCCCTGTCCGTGGAGCCGTGTGGCTCAGAGACAAACGATCGGATGGACGTGCAGCATCGTACATGCCGTGCGGATGCTGGTCGAGCGCACGAGCAGCCATCGCGTCCAGCTTCGCGACGGGGGCGCAATGCCTGCCGCCGCAGAGACGTCGATAAAAATAAGTTTCGACACGGCCGTGGACGTCATGTCATCGGCGTCGACACCCAGCAGCCAGGGCACGCGGTACCTGCGCAAGCTGCGTCGAGAGGCCACGGGGGTGCGGCTAGGTGCCTAGCCACGGGCGACCACGGAGGCACCCGCGAGCTGCCCCTGGAGCCTGGTGCCATGGCATGTCTCGGTCGGCATCTGACAGCTCGACTACCAGAGCAGCGGGTGGTGGACGGGCCGCTGGATGCCATTGCTGCCCCGGGTTTCGAGACTGTGTGCCCGTCTGTCGCATCCGCCGGCATCCTCCGTGCGGTCTCGGCCTGGACACGAGCAATAGGAACATGGCGCCGCCTCTGCTCGTCTCGGCCGGCCTCGAGAGACAAATGCCACAAGGCCCGACTTGCTGGATCCCTGGCGCGCGCCTCTTCCATTTCTGTCTCGGTCGTCGTCCAACCCCTGCCCCAGCGTGTCGCCTGGCGCCTGGCACTGTCTGTTAGCGCTCGGCTCACACGCCCCGCCCGTGCCAGCCTTCGTCATTCGCGCCAGCCTTGCTCGCACACCTTTGGGCGAGTTCCCCTCCACTGCGAGTCTCCAACTCGTGTACGAGTACTCGTGCTCCGTGCCTGGGCGCTGCGCCGTCCGTCTCCTCTCCCGTCGCCCGCCAAAATCGCAGCGTCATCACACGCTCTCCTCCGTCCGTACATGCAGTACATACATGCATGCTCGCACATCACGGACATTCCTCGTGCATACCTCGTGCATCGTCCTCCCCAATCCTCCCCTCCGGGCTCGGCAATACCCGCACACCCTCTGCCTCGCACGCCAGGTTCTGCCGCCGACAACTGGGCCACCCCGGCTGACCGCCCTTCGCGTGGCATCCCGACGCCTAATAAGGCTGGGCTGCTTGCTGCTCAGGTCCACGGTCCTCACTGCTCAGGTCCACTGTCACTGTCCACTGTCCACGGCACCTGCGTCTGCCACCGCGCGCTAAAGCATTCGGTTCAAGCCCTCCTCGTCCCCGTCCGTCTTCCTCCTCCAGCCCTCCAATCGCTTCCTCGTCGACCTCGAGCCCTGTCCGCAGCCCGTCCTACCCTCTCCATCTTATAGGCCTCCCGTCTGATATATCCTATAAAGATCCTTTCGCGCCGTCTCTTGCCTCCAGGCCGAGTCAGGCCAAGCGTGCCTCGGTTCCCCGGACACCTTCACCACTCAGCGTGGACGTCTTCATCGCGACGGCGCGCCCCCTCGTTCGCCATACTCCCGCATCTCGACGACGCCTCTTCGACCGAGTCAACATCAGTCTCGCCACCCATCTGCTCCGAGTCCCGACATGTCGGCGTATCCCAGCTACGGCGGTGGCGGCGGCGGCAACGGCGGCTACGTCCCCCCGCAGCAGCAGTATCAGGCCAACTACTACCAGTGAGAATCTCGTCGACCAGCCGCCCCCGTCGTTGCCCATCGACATATCCAGATCTGACCTAGCATTCCTGCAGGCCGCCTCCGCAACAAAGCTACAACGGCTACCCGCAGCAGGGACATCCTTCCCCCCAGCCCGCCTATGGGTATCACCAGCCACCACCTCAGCAGTATGCGTACCAGGTACGACCGACTTGCCCCGTGGCCTACCTACCGCCGAGGGCTCTGATGACCGTTGTGCGCGTCGCTCACTCGTCGGTAGCAGCAACAACACACGCCTACTCCTCAGCAGCAGTACGGCGGCCCCAGTCCCTACAGCCATCCGGCTCCTCAGCCCAGCTACAACTCGCGGCCGAGTCCTGGTATGGATGCGTCATGGAGAACGGTTCCTTCTGCGCACCCTCTGTGCTAACTGCGCCCACAGGCATGCCGCCGCCGCAACAGGGCTCCTATCCCCCAGGACGGCCGAGCGGTCCGCAAGCTCCCCCGGCGGGTCCCCAGCAGTTTGGGCACGGTGCCCCCCAAGGCTATGCTTTCCGATACTCCAATTGCTCCGGTCGCAGGAAAGCACTGCTGATCGGCATCAACTACTTTGGTCAGCGCGGTCAGCTCCGAGGGTGCATCAACGACGTGCGGAACATGACGGCATATCTCGCGGAGAATTTTGGTTACAAGAGGGAGGATATGGTTATCCTGACAGATGACCAGCAGAACCCCATGAGCCAGCCCACAAAGCAGAACATTCTACGTGCTATGCACTGGCTAGTCAAGGACGCCCGACCCAACGACTCTCTCTTCTTCCACTACTCTGGTACGGATGCCCAACGTAGTCCCTCCACCGCACGCGCTTTGCTTCTAACAGGGACTTGCCAGGCCACGGGGGGCAAACAAAGGATCTCGACGGAGACGAGCCCGATGGGTACGACGAGGTTATTTACCCGGTTGATTTTCGACAGACCGGCCACATTACCGACGACGAGATGCACAGGATCATGGTTCGGCCTCTACAGGGCGGCGTGAGACTGACGGCCATTTTCGACTCATGCCATTCTGGCACTGCCCTCGATCTTCCTTATATATACTCGACTCAAGGCATCCTCAAGGAACCGAACCTCGCCAAGGAGGCTGGCCAAGGGCTGCTCGGCGTCATTTCCTCGTACAGCCAGGGCGACCTCGGCGGTGTCGCCAACAACATCATGAGCTTCTTCAAGAAGGCCACGAGCGGCGAAGAGGCTCACAGCCGCGCCCTCGCCACCAAGACGTCCCCCGCAGACGTCATCATGCTGTCCGGCAGCAAAGACGACCAGA
Organism: Tolypocladium nubicola; assembly: GCA_024340505.1. Lineage (NCBI taxonomy): Eukaryota > Fungi > Ascomycota > Sordariomycetes > Hypocreales > Ophiocordycipitaceae > Tolypocladium > Tolypocladium nubicola. Next base: position 50,166 of record JALHCA010000064.1, on the reverse strand, counting down.
CATCGTGGGTCTACCCGTCCCTCTATTGCCCCTTCCACCCTTTACAGCACGACCCCTCGCAGCAGGTCCCAATGTTCCCCATCTGGTTATGAGCGTCGTGTCTTTGATTCTTCCCCGGTGGATCTCTTGAGCGAGGAGGATCTGGTATGGAATTGTCAGGAGAGTGCAGGACTCTTTACAGGACACACACATCGGCGCAAGGCGTTTGATGTCGACGTGTGTCCGTGCGCTGGCTGCACATGGCGCGGCATGGATGGCCGCATATCTTTATTACTTGTGCGATTGTTTATTCTTGTACATGGTTTTGGACGCCTTGGGTGTCAAGTACAACTGCTAAAGTTGTAGCTTGACATCCAAGGCGACGGGTTGCGTTGGGACGGCAGAACGCCATCGAGCAAAGTTGCTCCTTTTCATTACTCGCATTGGCGTCACTACACTGCCCTCCCTCCCTCTTAATAGCATGGGTGGACTGACAATGCTCTACTAGTGCCGACGCCACGATCGCCTCTCAGGCCACTGGAGCCATGTCCTGGGCCTTTGTCACCGCCCTCAAGAAGAATCCCCAGCAGAGCTACGTGCAGCTGCTCAACAGCATCCGAGACGAGCTGGCCACGAAATACACGCAGAAGCCTCAGCTGTCTTGCAGTCACCCACTCAGTAAGTGTTCGGCCGCTATGCGCAGCACGCCCCTCGTCTAACGCGTTCAGACACGAACCTGCTGTTTGTCATGTAATTTTACGGTCTCGGTCGAGGCAGAGCTGGTACCTGATACCCCTCACCGTGCCATCTCTCTGTATATGGACTTTGTGGTGCTTCCGGGCGATGTTTGTCGCCTGTCTCTCGCTTGTGGATATGACTTGATGGCTCGGATGGGCGATACCCTGGGGAAAACGGGGTAGCGAATGCTTGGTCTTATTTCGCATTGTTTGGGTATAATTATTTCCAGTCAAGTAGGACAATTCGTTTGCGGGGGACTATGGAGGCTTATTTTGATTCACGACGTCTCTCGTGCTTTCACTGCGGTGTTTCCTGAAGATGCGTTTCTTACCAAAACTATGTCCAGCATGGCGTACGTGTTAGAGATACAAGTACAGCCCCTCTCGGCGCGAAATACAAAAATGGGTGTTGGGAAAGCGTTGCGAAGTACGGTCGCTTTCAGAACTTCTGTCTCATGCCACTGGGCTCTCAGCCTAATCTTGGATACGGTCTTGTGGCTCTTGCGAAGCGGTATTGCAGGCCGCGGCAGCTTCTTGCCGGGTCTTCGGGGCCCCTTTTCTCGTAGTGCATTTCTTCATCCAGGCCAGGCGGCTCAATTGCGTTGAGATGCAGGAGAGCTGAAGCAGTCGGTGGATTTAACGGCGGTCACAGACCTGCTGCCAGATGAAACGACTACACGGCCGGCCTGTTGCTTCCATTGCAACGGAGGAGAGCTTCGGGATGCGCATGTTCTTCTGGTGCTACTACTACTGGACGGACCCCAAACCTGCCCGTTCTTCCTCCTCCGCCGCTCGCTCCTGTTTCTCTCCGCGGCAGGCCCGGGCCCGGCCCTTTGTCTGTCTTCGCGCGACTTCCGCGGGTCTTCTTCCTCGCCCACGTCCGTCGTCTTGCTCCGTCGCCTCTGGCGCAGAGGCCCCTCGTCGCTCCCGCTCGTCTCGCCCTGCGGCACCCGGGCGTTTCGAGACCCGCCAGGCCGCGGCGGGGGACCCCTCCGGACGGAGCCCCCCCGTCTGCTTCGGCGGGCGCCCCGAGCGCGGGGCGTCCCGGAGGAAGTCGTCCTTGATGACCACGAGCCGGCAAGCTGGGTCGAAGCCGCGCTCGACGGCCCTGGCGTAGATGCGGTTGACCTGGCGGGCCGAGACCCCCGTCATGCAGGCAACCTCGTGGGTCGTCTTGCCGCTGCACTTGAGCCCGACCACAAACGCCCGCGTTGCGATGTCCGTGTTCGGGGCCATGGCGGCGGCGACGACGACGACGGCGACGGCGACGGACGAAGATGCGCTGCGCGGTTTGCACGGACAGGGAGGGGAAGGTCGCATTCACAGCCTCGCGTGCAGGGATTCGGACGGCGACGGTGCAAAGGCTAACTCTTGAAATGCTCCCTCCGTGTGCCGTTCACGGCTGTGCTAAATGAAGCATAGAAACAACCGCCCAATGACTTTGGTCTCCCGGTATCCCCAACGCCCGTGCCCGATGCCCGTCCCTATTTCCCTTTCCAGCCAGGAGTATCGCGCAGAACCGGAAAAAGCAGCCAACCGCCATCGGCGTCCGTCTCCCACGGCCCGTCATCACCCGCTGCCGCACGCGAGGAGCCTCTACCCAACGGCGGCGATAGCAATCCATCTCCAAAACAGCATGTGCTGGGTACATGTCTCTCAGCACACCTCCTCGGTCCGCACCACCTTGAGCTGCCTGGAGCGCTTGACGCGGCGCTGCTCCTCCGAGGCGGCGGCGAGCTTGCGCCGCACGACCTCCTGCTTGGCCCAGCCGCGCGCCGAGATGCGGATACGGGCTATGAAGCGCGCGGCGACGAGCAACGGGCGGATAGACGACGCCTTCGTCTTCCCCCCCGTGCTGGCCAGGCCGCTCGGGGGCGACGCGGGGAGGGCGAGGGGCTTGCGGCTGTGGAGGAGATTGACGCGGATGTGCTCGAGCTCGCGGAGCTGGGCTTTGTTGCTGTTCAGCCGGGTTAGCCGCAATGCTACCTTGCAGGGTCAAGGGATCTGGGACATACCAAGCGTTGGCCACGTCGAGCTGCAGCTGGACAAACTTCTTCGCGTACGCGGCGTCGGACCGCAGCGACGCCTCGCGCTCCCACCGGGCCTGCATCCACTCCATCTGCATCACCATGCCGCGGAGCTCCTTCTTGTGGCGCTCCTCGGCGCCCTCTGCAGCGCGGACTACCGTCTCCAGCGCGTCGTCCGTTGCGCGGTGCTTGACGAGCGTATACTGGTCCTGTGGTGCAGCTGCCGTCTTGAGGCGCTGGATATCTCGCTGGAGCTTCTCGGCGCTCATGCGGTAGGCGGCGCGTTCGCTGCGCGCGCGCTCGAGTTTGCGTCGCAGGGACGATTCCGCCGCGACGAGGCCGTCGATCAGTTCTTGCTGCTGGCAGACGTCGTGTTCGAGGTTTTCAATCTCGGCCTGGGTCTTACGCAGGTGGCAGCCGTGTTTGCTGTGCTCCGTCTGCGAGGCTGCCGCGGCGTTGCGATCGCGCTCCGCCTTGTCCAGCTTGTGCTGCATACGACGCATCGCCTTTTCATGCTGGCCGGCCGTCTCTTCGGCCTGCTGTCTTGCGTCCTCGAGAACCTCCTCGAGCACGACCTTCTGGTCCTCGAGATCGTTCAGCTGTCTCTGCAGATCCCGGGTTGCCTCTGCCGCCATCCGTTCAGCCTCGCGGCTCCTGGATCTCAGGTCATGAACAGATTGGTGGGCATCGGAGAGTTGCTGCCGCAGTCCCCCGTTGCGATCCGACTTGGCAGGCGAGGGTCCGGGCGACTCTATCAGCCGAGACACTTCGTTGTCGTGTAGTTGCCGTTCCAGGTCAGCGATTTGACGCTTGAGCCCCTTGACTACATCCCGATGGGCTGATTCCCGCTGCAAGAATTCCAGTTCCTTCTGGCGGGAGGCCGTCAGATCCTTTCGCATAATCGACATGTCGCTGCTGTTGTCTGCACCGTCCGGCATCGGGATGTTCGCAAGCTGGGCTTCATAATCCTCGATGCGTCGCTCCAGGTCACGAATCGTTCGGCGAGCTGCAATCAAATCATGGCTCCCGGATGATGGAGACTGCCGAACTTTGGCCTGAAGCTGCAGGATCTCCTGACCCAGCCGCTCCTCTTCCGCGGCCGCCTTGTCGATTTCGTCCTCCAGGGTCTTCTCCACGGCCGCGCGCTGCTCAAACAACGACTTGTTTTCGTCCTTGAGGCGCCGGACTTCATTGTCGAGCTTCATCTTGGCTGTTCGAAGATCCAGCCGCTCCTGATCCACTTGGAGGGTGTCGTTGTCGTGCGAGTTGGCTCGGCGAAGCTGGCCATCGAGCTCATCGCGCTCTGCCCTGGCCTCGGCGAGTGATGTCCTGGCCGAATGGAGCTCCACGCTGAGAGTCGCCAGTTGATCCTGCAGCGACTGCTTGTCCTTGGTCGCCTTCTCCAGTTGAGATGTCGCGTCCGAGAGCTGCCACTTCAGCCGTGCCATTGATTCCGTAGATTGCTGTGCACCGTGCTCCGAGGCTGTGCTGGCTGCGCGTGCCGAGTCTGCTGCTTGTCGAAGCTCACTCAGCTGTCCCTTGAGCCTCTCGCACTCGCGCTTGGCCGCCTCCAACTCGGAGCCTGCTCTCCCACTTGACTTCGTCTGTAGCACCTCGACTTCGTCTTCCAGTGCCACAACCTTGTTAACTTGTAACTGGTAGTCAATTTGCGTCTGGCGAAGCTCATCGCGCACCGTTGACAGCTCATTCCGCAGGTTTGTGAGGAGCCCCTGGCGTGTCTCCAAGGCATCCTGGAGGTCATCAATCTGTCGAGCCATGACGGCTTCCTCGCTCTTGTGACGCTCCGCCTCGCTCTCGATGGCCTCTTTTAACTTCGACTCCTTGTCGGACAGGTTGCCTTCTGCCTGTCGGAGTCGTTCGATGGTTCTTTGAAGGCCAGCAGCTTTCTCTTCAGCCCGCTCCCGCTCCGACTCCAGAGTCTGCTTGTCATTTTCCCACTTCTCGCTGTCATTATCGTATAGGTTGTCCTTTTCTCGTATTTCGGCTTGTAGATCGGACACCTCGTCATTAAGTCGTTCAATCTCGTCTCGGTATTGGTTGCGGAGGTCCTTCTCGACCTCCATGGCGTACTCCTTCTCCTGCGACAGGTTCTTTTCCAGCTCTTCCACTTCCTTCTCCAGCTTGTCGACATCTTGCTGGAGCGAGGTCGATTCTTTGGTGAGAGCATCATGGCGAGATTGCAGCAAATCTCTCTCGTCAGCCACAGCCAAGAGCTCGGCCTCCAGCTCTTGAACCCGGACCGACTCAGACTCTCTGCCTAGCTCAAAATTGTTCTGATCCTGTCGTAATTCCTTCAGAGCAGCTTGGAGCTCGGCGTTTTCGTCGTTGGCACTCGTGAGCTCTTTTTCTAGTCCGGCATATTCCTTGCCAGACTTGTCCAGCTCCTCCTGTAGTCGGGCAACCTTTTCTTCGATTTGCCGTGAAAGGCCTTTGGTGACCACGGATTTATCCGCCATCTCTTCTTGTAGTTCTTCCAAGTCCCGTTCCGCTCGCTGTTGCTGGGTTGAGGCCTCCGCCATCTTGTCCCTCATGTCGTCGAGCTGTTCTTCGAGATGGCGAATATTCTGTTCAAGGTCCTGGATTGTCTCCTTGGCCTCCTCCAGCTCTTCACTCTGCCGGTCCGCCTGCTCTAGCTCAATGGCTCTCCGCTGAGAGTCCTTGACTTTGTCCTCTGCCTCATCCATTTTTTCCATGAGGTCTTCAAGTTGGTCATCGCGTTCTGTAATTATTCGGTCCCTTTCGCGCAAATCGGCCTCCAGGTCCTCGATGTTGTCTTTGAGCTTCTCTACTTCGTCCTGGTCATGCTGGCTCTGGTCGAGTTGGCGTTGGAGGTCGTCAATATCGGCTTCCCGCTCTGCCAGTGTCTTCTGGAGCTGGTCCAGCTCGGCGCGTTGGTTGTCGTCGGCGTGCTTGCGCTTGGCCTTTTCTTGTAGCTCCAACATTTGCTGTCGATAGGTTTCAAGATCGCGCTCGGCGCTGGTCAAGTGCTTCTTATACCGATGAAGTTCTCTTTGCATCGTGACCTTGTCGACCTTCAGTTCGGTGTTCTCCTTGAGAGCTGCCTCGCTGAAGCCAGGGCCAGCCTTGCGCAATGCGTCCTCGAGAAAATGTATCTTGAGCTTGAGACCAAAGTTCTCCTTTTCGATGCGGTCGATGACGTTTTCCTGCTCGCGAAGTGACAGCTGGTTTCCATCCTGCAGGGGGCCCCTATCCCCGCCCCGGCGCGGTTGCAAAGCCATCGGGGTCGACGCAACACTACTACTGTCGACCTGAGGCAATGTGTTATCCAAGTATGATTGGTTCCGCGAGCCCAAAAAAATGGACGTGTCCATGCGTGGGATCGGCGTCATGTCGTCTTCGTCAATCCTGCCGAGGCCCGGCGTGTTTGGGACGGCCGGGCCATTCTCCTTGCCATGCCGACGTGCGCTGTTCCTCGTGGCCGACTTGAGCATGGGCGTGAACTCGGCGCCACCGACACTGGGGGGCAAGTTCCGTCGATCCGACAGCGGCCCTCGCTCTCTCTGGCGCGGGGTTCTGAGGTTTATGCCGTTGGAGCGCCCGTTGCGGAGTTGCTGGAGAAGGTTGCCATCTTTGCCCGGCGACTGGAACGAGGCCTCCTGGGATATGTCTGCAAAGTCGGGGACTCGGCTGAGGTAGGTCGCATCGCCGATGTTGGTCCGCGGGGTGTCGAGCGCGCCGCCGAAGCCTGGCTGGACCATGGCGGCGGGCGTCGAGGAGTTGGTGATGCTGGACGATTCGCGCGATCAGCGGTTATAGATGCAGCTGCTCGTGGTCGTGGCGGCGTGTGTCATGGCCGACGGGGGCCTGTTAGCGAGGGAGCAAAGGGCGTGAGGGCGTGAGGGCGTGAGGGCGTTCGAGGTTGAGGCTGCTGTTGTCCAGGTGAAGAAGACATTCACGTCATGCTGCAGCGTGGATCCATGGCAGCGAGGCGCGTGTTGGGCTTGTTTACTCTCTACCCCGTTTTGGACTAGCTCGCTGGTAGGTGTGCAGCCAATGGGGGGCCACGATGCCGGGCCAATCAGACGGCCCCGCTGTCTGATGGCATCAATCTGCCTTCGCCTTAGAGGCTATATCGACGCCGACGGCTTCATCTCATGCTCATCTCATCATGCGTGGCCGCGGACAGTTCCTCGTATCTGCTCTCATCTGTTCAACGCGCCGGGCGGCAGCCGTCCCTTGATCTTTGCTTCGTCCCCCTGATTCAGCCGCGCACGGCGGTCCCTCACCTCCGACATCTCTCGCGAGCCACGGCAGCGCGGGCAGTCGAATCTCCCCTCAATCAAATGGGCTGCCATGTCTTTGGACAGGGTCCCAGACGAAATTATTCAGCACCTCCTCCACTATGTGTCGCCGAGGGACAATCTCCGCGGCCTGCAGCTGCTCTCCCGCCGGTTCCACAGGCTTGCCAATGAGCCGCTGCTCTGGCGACTGCACTGCCGCAACTCGTTTAGATACTGGCACCCGGATCACGGGTTTCGCCGCAAGCTCCGGCTCAAGGTGGCCGAGGTGGAATGGAAGCAGCTGTTCGGTCTGAGGACGCGGCAGAACAGCCTCGTGGCCAGCCTCCTTGACGACATCATCGCTACCAAGGTTGGTCGCTTAAAGCGATTCGAGGCCATAGCTCGTCTCGGATACGATGCCAAGGACTTTCTCTTAGAACAATGCCACACAGATGAGTCGGCCGACGACTACTTGGCGCGGAGGTAACTACACCTCGTCCCCTGTCCCTCGTGTGAGTTCTGCTTGTGTTAAAACCGCTCTCAGGTATTACAGCAATGCGCTTCTCGACAGCATCCACAGAAGCATCGCCGTTGAAGAATGGCACAGGCTTCGTCTTGATCGTGATTCGCTCGATGCCCAGGTCGCTGGCGTGCGTCTCGAGCGAGCGCTTGGCGCCTTCGACTTGTTCGTGTTACACGATCAGTTTGGTGATCTTGATGACGTGCGTTTCACTCCTCCCATTGGCGCTGGTCCTTTCGAGACAAAGATGCTGACTCCTCTCCGCGTAGATTTCTCAAATGCTTGACGAGAGGGTTGATGAGTTTCGAGCCAGCCAGCCCAATCTCGACGAGTTGACAACGCGCCAGAAGGCACTCGCCTTGAATCGCTGGCTCCGCGCGAATGGCCTGGCTGGATTACAGAATCCAGAGCGAAACTACCGGAATCTGCGGAACCTCCTGATCGGTCAGGCCCTCCGCCATGAGGATCACGGCTCTATTCCAATCATCTCGAGCGCCATCTTCTGCTGCCTCGCGGCTCGGCTGGGGCTAACGGCCCAGTGCTGCGCGTTTCCGAGTCACGTTCACGCCATCGTCTTTGCCGCCCCTGGGCAGACGCTGGACGGAACGCCTGTGGACGGCAACGATGAACCTCGGGAGCGCATGTATCTCGACCCATACAGCTTCGATGACGAAGTGCCATCAGCCGGCCTCCAAGGCTTGCTGGCGCATTTTGGATGGCAATCAAGCGCCGATGTCCTGCTCGCACCGGTTCCAACACTAGCCATCGCGCTGCGGACGGCGCAAAACGTCAAGGCAACCTTTGCCAGGGTGTTGGAGTTGCAGGACGATGCCCATCCTGAGTTGAGCCAGCTCCTACGCGGCAACAACTCCATGAACATGGAGGCCGCGCTCTACTCGTCGCTGTGGGCTCCTTTGATGCTGACATCGCCCAACACGTTTGAGTGGGACGACCGTCTGGCAAGCTTCCTTCGGCGATTCGCGGGCTCGTGGCCCGAAGACGCGTGGCTGGTTGAAAAGTATCTCTGGCCAATGTACAACAGCTTCGCGCCGCTGGGCAATGGGTTTGCTCGCCACGCCAACCGGGGTCTCGGTGACCCGTGGGAGCATTGGCGGCTTGTGCGGGACCAGGACGATCTTGTGCCCCCAGTCTTTCGGAGGAGCGTGTTTGGCAATCAGTCGGTCCCCTTCAAGATCGGTCAAGTCTTTCGACATCGACGATACGGTTGGACCGGCGTCATCACCGGTTGGTCCGACCAGGGAACCAGGCACTTGCCCGTGACACACGCCAGAGACCTGGATGAACAGGCAAATGGGGATGCCGCAGACCAGCCGTTAATACCCGTGCGACCTCCCAACCAATTCTATTTCATGTGTTTGTGAGTGATCCATCTCTGACAGCACCGCGAAGCTTGACTAACACCCAGCAGTCCAAGCACAGGCTCCGAGCCGCATGTAGTTGCCGCTGACAACATTGAACTCATTCACGATGCGAACCAAGTCGACGACAGCATGTTCCCCCTAGCAGGGAAGTTCTTTAAAAGGTTTGACCGCGCAACGTGTACATTCGTGTCCAACATCAAGGAGCAATATCCTGACGACTGATGACGATCGCGGTTGGAGGCTAGACATACCCTGGATAGCGATTACGACCTGGAGCACTGTTGGTCTTGGGAGTCTAAATAGGGGGAGGATACGGATTGACCACCTCAGAAGGTGGTCCTTGGCCTTACATGTGTGTACAGTTTGTGAATGCAATCGGCTAGATGGCACTCTACCGTCATCACGGAGTCTTTGATCAAGTCAACCGAAGTCGCTTTATTCATGTAGCTGCATCTTTGGGCTGCCGTCTCTGATATACTTCAAATCACCGTTCCCCCTGCCTGTGGGATACTCCCTGCCTCCCTGATTTTCTGTTCTCGCTACAGCAATTTGTGTCACATCTACTCTCCGGCCTACTCCACCTGCCATTAGCGAGACGTCTTGATCACATCCTCCAACACCCCCTTCTCCGCCAGCTTCTTCATCCAGCAGTGCAGCGCCGGCGTGTAGTCCTTCTCACGCGCCTTGACCCGCTTCTCCTCGTCCGCGACATCGATGATCGCCTGACGGTACGCGCCCATGGCGCTCCTGGCCTCTATGGCGAGCTCCTGGTACCGACCGTAGGCCCTGTCAGCATCGAAACCTGGCTCCGAGATCCTTGCCTTGTGGGACTCCGGGACATGGGCGCTGATTATGTCCGACTTTTCGAGGCCGAACTCGCGCAGCTCGCTCGGGCTCTCGATGTCGATGACGGCTTCGTCCGCGGAGACGATGTCGGTAAACTGTGCGTCGTGTTGCTTCTCGGAACGGAGGTGAAGCATTTCTGCCACAGCCGAGGCAATGGCATTTCTGTGGGCAACCAGGGGGCTCCGGCAAAGGGCGATGAGGCTGAATCCGTTTTCGTTTTCCTGGTACTGCTGCATTCGAGCCTGGATCCATGGCCTGGCGATGCTCGTCCAGTCCTCGTTTGGCACCAGCGCCCCTAACAGAAGACGTTAGCCCTGCCACAAGCCCATAGCCAGCCGTGGTATTACACTTACCGATCTTGTGGGGGTTGGTCCTCATGCCATCGAGTTCCCATACGTGCCCGCCTGCAGGCACGTATGCAATGAAATGGAACCCATAGTCCACGTCGGCTTTCTGCTTCTTCGACGCTGCCAGCTGTTGCTGTCTCTTTTCCTTCTTTGGGACGGCACGCTTTCTGGCTTGCTTGAGGCTCGCCGCATCGGCCTCATTTGCCAGACACAGATCCGCGTTGAGCTGGTCCACGCGCCGGACGAAAGAGTTGTGAGCCGCCCTGATGAAGCCATCAGACCCAATCCGATGGCCACGCAAAGGCGTGCTGAGGTCCCGCGTCGCCTCCTTGAAGACCCGGAGCTGGCCGCCCAGCTCGGCTTCGTCTGCATTCATAACGATGTTTAGTATGGCGACGGAGGCGCAAGAGTTGTTTGTCGTCTGTGTGTCGAAGTCAGCGAGGGCATCACTGAGCGAAGATGGCGCCGAACTTACCTGGTTGGCAAACCAGATTGGTGCCTCTTCTTCTTCATCCTCGTCCTCATCCTCCAGATGCGGGGCATACTGGAACAGAAATATCAAGCCAAACACCGGCTTCCTAGAATTAAACACTCAGCATGAAGTTCACAAGCATTGGATGGCCTACTCACTGCAGATAGTCCAATGCCCACTGTTCGGCGGCAAGTAGTTCTGTTGCCTTGATGCCTGGTACTTCCAGCCGCTGCAAAATGATATTGAAGAAAGCCTAGTCCAAAACCAAGTCAGTGAAAGCTCTTGTCCTGCGATCAAGATGGGGAAGGCGTAGCGTGGGCGGCATTTACTGGTTCCGACTCTACTTCTGCCCATCCGTCCCACTCTCGAATGTCCGCGGCGCTCAGGGGCTTCAGCGTCTCCTCGAGAAGATTCTCGGACAGATCGGCAGTTTCTCTCGCCTTGTTGTTTGCTTCTTCGCTGGCCTTGCGTTTGGGATTGCGACGCTGCTCGGGTTCTCTCATGGTTCTCGCACGCTTTGGGGCTGGCGGCAGGTCTTCCGCTTCGGGGTTTTGGCGTTTGCTCCCGGCTGCCGATGCGGTTGCTTGACGGGCAGACCGGCGAAGAGATCTGCCCTCTGCGGCGCTGTCTTCGGTCCCGTCTCTGTTCTTGGCTTTCGCTTTCTTTGCGGTCTCGTCTGAAGACTTGTTTGCAGCTTCCGAGGTATTGTCTGTGGTAAATTCGTCTGCAGTATTGCCGGCAAGCTTCTCCGCGACGCCCGCTACAATCTTGTCTGTGAACTGGGCTGCGAAGTCTTCCACGACCTTTGAGGTGATTTCCTCCAGGTATTTGTCTGCAAATTTGCTTGCAGTCTCGTCGAGGACCTTTCCCACAGCCCTCTCTGCAATCCGCTCTGCAATCTCCTCGACAGCTTGCTCCGTAGGGTTCTCAACAGCCTGCTGCGAAGTCTTCTTGACAGGTTGCTTCGAATTCTGCGAAGTCTCATATGCGGCACTGTGCTCATCATCAGTCTTAGGCCGACGAGCCATGGCGGTGATTCCACTAAAAGCAGGGGTTTGACGACGTGGCGTTGTTGAGAGATGATACAATGCAGGCGAGTACTGAGAGCTCGAATTGAAGGCAGAGAGAAGGCGTGACAACTCAAGATGTACAGGGATGCAAAGCTGGAGGTGCAATACGATGTGAAAGGTGCCCAGGCGAGGTGAAACGGACTTGTCAAGATAAGAAAAGGACGGGAGGGTTGAGAGTGCTGGCCAGTTAATTTATGGTGGCGAGGAGACGGGGGACAATGGGAGAGGTGATGTGATTATTGTGATTGATAAGTTTGATGAATAACAGGAAACGTAAGAGTCACTGGACCCTTCTGGAGAGTAATCTCACTTGGCCATCGTGAACCGCACTGTCGCGCAGAACAAATCTACACAGCCAGCAGAGCCGATCATGTTTGCATCGCACCCGAGCGTAGGCTCGTTCGGCTCTCGGTCCTAATTTGCTCAACTGTGGTCCGATGGCCCATGGGCCTGCAGACAGCTGCTGGGATCTCCCGGGCAGGTCTTGGTAGAGGAGAATATGATGAATGCTAGCCAAACTCGTCCAAGCTTCAGATACACCGTAGAGTGTCGACAGCGCCAGCCATCAGGACAGGGCGGCAGACAATCGCTGCACTTGCAATCGATATGTTAAAGCCCGGCGACTGAGACGACTCCATGGCAACTGGCATTAGCCCCGAGCGGACCAGAGCCGGGGACCACAGGCGAGTGGTTTGGTTTCAGCAGTATCATGGATACGTCCGCCGATATACGCACCTGGAAATAGGCGGGCATGCATCGCTCTGTTAAGCGAGGAGCCTAGCAAACGGATGGCCCATGGGTGGTGGATGGGTCGGTGATTCCATGGAGCCCAGACGCAGCGTTAACATTGAGTTGCCGATGCCTAGAAAGGCGTTGCAACTATGCCTTCGTGTATGTTTGGGTGGTTGATGATGATTTGCCAGGTGTCGTACTCGTAGTACCTAAATTAATTCTACAGGCACCTAGAAGCCATGCTCTGTTCAACTTTTGGCCAATGGCGCCAGACTGGCACGGGGCTCAGCGCTGTGGTTGGCCAGCCTGCACAAACAGCGTACCGTTTCTTGTCCAATCACAGCGCTTCAAACAACGTCCTGCGCTGGAAGCTCCCCAGGCGCCAGGCGCGTTCTGCTCGCGGGTGGGCGAGCGTGACGGAATTCTTTGTCCCAGCTCCATCGAAAGAAAACACCATCGCCAACCGCACACCATCACCATCACCATCACGCCGCGCCACGCCCGCGCACCACCTCAGCTGCTTGCCGCCTCCGATGCTGCTTCTGCGCCGACGCCCCCAGAAACACGGAATGCGATGAGCGCGACTCCTCGCATGCGGTCTGGGTTTCCAGCGACCCCAGCGACCACCGAACGGCGCCAGCCCGTGCAAGAGACGCCCACCACCGTGGGCTCCGTGTCCTCGGCCGGAGGCTCGACCAGATCGCCAACGCTGCCCCTGGCCCCGGAGAACCTGGCGGCGCACAGCATCACTAGCCAGCCCGTCATCCCCCTGACCTTCCTCGATGCGCCGCAGCAGCGTCTCTATGCATTCACAGTCTACGTGCTGCTCTGGGCATGGAAGCTCTACGACTGGCTCCAGGTCGTGGAAGACGGCGATTCCTCGTGGTGGCTGTTCCTGAAGTGGATATTCATCGACTTTGCCTTCCTCTTCGGCCTCCCGGAGCTCAGGATACCATGGCTGGAGCTGTCCCAGGCTGTCGTCACCAGCGTCTTCACCGGCCACCTGATACTCAACTACATGCTCATGTTCAACATCCCGGTAAGCTCCACGTGCTCCGTCGCTCACGCGTAGAGATGCGTAGATGTCCGAGCTAATTAGCCGCCAGCTCCCCTGGCAGTCGTGGCTTCTCGGCCTGGTCAAGGTTCTGTACGATCGCGAGCTGTCTATTTCCGAGCACAGCGTCAAGGTCTCCAACATCCTCAACAACCACTCCTTGATCATGGGCAGGCAGATCATCAACATCCTACCAGAGGGCTCCGCCGTTCTGAACCCCGATGGACTGCCCTACTGCCTCTCACCTAAGTCGAAGACCGGTGCCACGCTGCCCATCGTTTTCAATGCCACCGTCCCCGCCGAGATCGAACTCATCCGCATCGACCTTGACACCAACAAGGAGGAGACAATCAAGATATCCAATCGCGATGTCAACAAGGTTGCCAGGTTGATCCGCGACCAGAGTGTCGATCCCAACACGGCCGGCTTCAGTTGGCAGTACCCGGTCAAGAAACCCGGCATCTATCGACTCGGCAAGGTCCTGGACGAGTACAAGTTGGAGGTCCAGCGAACCACCAAGGATACCTACGTCGTTCCCTGCCCTCGAGCGCGGATACAGACTGCCGAATCGCCACAGCGATGCATCCGCGACCTGTCTGATTTGTCGCTCGAGGTCTTCGGGACGCCACCTCTCAAGATCGTCTATCGCCGAACAATCAATGGCAAGAACGACGGCTTTCACTTTCAAAGCCTGCAACCAGACGGCTTTACTTCACCCCTGCTTCAGGCTACCTCCAACGCTGTATTGGGCGGTGACGAAGACTTCTCCTGGGTGCGTCCCTCCAAGGTCATCGTCGGCCTCAACGAATCCATGACTTCGTCCGGAGAGTGGGAATATTCCGTTGAGGAGGTTCATGACGCATTCGGCAACATCGTCAAGTACACGGAGCCGGGCAGCGAGGCAGAGCATACCGTTACCAAAAGCCTCACGCAGAGATTTGCGGTCAAGGAACGACCCAAGGTTCGCATGCAAGGGTGCGACCTGAGGAACCCTCTCAAAGTCGCCAAGGGGCAGTTGGCCAAGCTCCCTGTGACCTTTGGGCTGGCTGGTGACGTTTCTGATACCTCACACATAGTTACTTGGGAGTTTTCGCCCATAGACTCTCTGACCAACAGCGGAGACCACGGCGACAACATCTCCATCGGAAGTCACTCGGCCAAAAACTCTCGTGACAAGCCTCTGGTGTCGGCACCGGGCCTGTACACGCTAAAGTCGGTCTCGAGTGGATCATGCGAGGGTGAAGTTGACGAGCCGTCGTCTTGTCTGCTCTTGAACCCTCTCGAGCCCCATCTGTCCATCAGATCCGAGGACATTCCCGACAAGTGCGCAGGAAACTCCATCGGCCTCCGTGTTGATCTGGACCTTGTTGGCACGCCGCCATTCACAGTCAGGTACCAGATCATCTCAGATGGTCAGGTTGAGAACCAGGCGCACCGTGTCCCCGGTCTGAGATCTCAGCTCGAGCTAGTTCCCAAGAGAGCCGGCCGTCACAAGTACATATTCAAGTCGATTGACGACGCTGTGTACACTGGCCTGCCTCTGGAGGGCGAAGATAAAGTCCTGGAGCAAGTCGTGAAGCCCGCTGCTTCAGCCTCGATCGCCAACCAGGACAGGGTGATAAACGCCTGTTTGGACTCCGAGGTCCAGGTAGACGTTGAGCTCTTCGGAGACCCTCCGTTCAACCTCGAATGGGAAATCGTCCACGATGGCAAGCGAAAAGCCGAACGTGCCATGGGCATCGAGAAGAGCCACTTCAATATCAAAACTGCCACGCTCACTAAAGGAGGGGAGTACATTCTTGCTCTTAGCAGCGTCCAGGACAAGCGCGGTTGCCGGAGCTTCTTGCAGGACCAGCTCAAGATCTCGGTGCGCAGACAACGGCCCCGAGGTGCGTTTGGTTTGGTGGAACAGAAGAATAGCATTATGGCTGTCGAATCCGACACCGCGCTGCGTCTGCCGCTGCGTCTCCAAGGCGAAGCTCCATGGACTATTTCATATCGAAATCTCAACGGGTCAGGCGAGGTGCTCACCAAGACCGCCACCAGCGCAAACGACTATCTTCTTGTCAGGTCTCGCGGCGTCTACGAGATTGTAAATGTCAAGGACAATCAATGCCCAGGCAGCGTCGACACCTCCGCGTCTAAATTCCACGTCGACTGGTTCCCTCGCCCAAGAATTTCTCTTATTGAGGCTGACAGCATCACGTCGAGCAACGATGTGTTTATCAAGAAAGAGGTTTGCGAAGGCGACATTGATGGTTTCGAGGTCAAACTTCAAGGTCAGTTGCTCAAGCTACAGCTCACATGCACGTTTGCTAACCGCGCCCAGGGTCTCCTCCGTACCATGTGCAGTATGAGGTAAAGCACAAGTCCTTTCAGGGGTCCACTTCCCCCAGCCAGAAGAACTTCGATGCCGCCCTCACAAAGGCAGCCATCTCCGTGGACACGACCAAAGCGGGCGATTACACTTACAGGTTCTTCGGCCTGGCCGACAACCTTTATAACAGCGACAAGGACTTCCAACCATTGGTGGTCCAGCAGCGTGTCAATGCTAGGCCGTCCGCCACGTTCTCCAAGCCTGGCCAATCCTTCAAGTATTGCATGGAGGAGCAGGAACAGGAGGACAAGATCCCCATTACTCTCACCGGTGTGGCGCCATTCTATGTCGAGGTTGAAATCAAGCACCAGTCGGGGTCCCCTCCTGAAACGTACCGCATACCATCCATCAACTTCAACTCCTACGGCATGCCGATCCCTAGAGAGCATCTGCGCCTCGGAACCCAGCAGCTTCGTCTCCGCAAGGTCCGAGACGCACGAGGCTGCCAGCAAAAGTACGAGGTTGGGGCCCCTTCCATCCAGATCCAGCTGTTCGATGCACCTTCGATCTACCCCCTGGAGTCGAGAGAGGACTTTTGCGTCGGTGAACGTATTGCGTACACCCTCTCTGGAACACCTCCCTTCGACATTGCGTACGACTTCAACGGTCACTGGAACGCCAAGTCCCAGACAACCAGCTTCCGCCGCATCGCCGAGAAACCTGGCGAGTTCACCATCACGAGCATCTCTGACAAGGCCAGCGAGTGCCGCGCAGCCGTCAAGCTCCACAAGACCATCCACCCGCTGCCCAGGGTGCAGATCAGCCGCGGCAAGCTGTCCCGCGTGGATATCCACGAGGGTAATGAGGTAGATATATTCTTCGAATTCTGGGGCACGCCACCCTTCGAGTTCACCTACACGAGGAGCACCAACGCCAAGAGGGCGCAGCGGAGCGTCGTGCTCGAGACAAGGCACGACATCTCGTACGAGCACAGCAAGGTAGTCAAGGCAAGCCAAGAGGGCACGTACGAGTTGGTGGCCATCAAGGACAAGTTCTGCTCGTTCTCAACACAACATACAGAGCAGACAGACTCGCGATGAAAGGGGTCTCTGCTCGCCCCAAGGTTAAACAAAAAGTTGGGAGCCGCGGTACGTAATGAAATGGGAACGAGTGGATGGATGGGCTTTTGTACATATGCATCTATACCATGGCACGGCGTTTTTGAGTAGGGGATGATCTAGTTGACTGAATCCGTTTCAAGGTTTTTTTTTTTCACCTTATCTTGATAGTCTACCACGCAATGAGCCTAGTTTTGCGATGGGCATCGTCTATAGAGTGATATCGAAAACGTAAATGCTCTGAACTCTGCGGGACTAGTTCTTTACTTTTCCCCTTCGTCGTCAACGACCTCAATCCTCTTGATCATATCACCGCCTGTACGCGCAATCTCCAAGAGCACCGCATTGCGGTTAACTTCCACCACATCCGCCTCTTCCTCCTCATCCTCGCCCGCGACTTTGCGGAAGTTGTACGGCAGGCCGGCCCTGAACTTTTGCTTCTGCTGCAACTTGGGGCTCCAAATGGCGGCCAGGACTGTGTCCTCGCAACCACCGCGGAAGAACACCAAGGTGTCGTCGTATGCGCGTTGCAGCTCCTCGACCAACACGTCAACGGGATGCGCCCGCACGGGGAGCGGCACTTTGCCCGTGCGGTCGTCGAGGTTCTTGAACTGCGAGTGCTTCTTGGCACCGGCCTCAGTGGCGGCGTCACGGGTGATGGTCTTGACGGCCTTGGGGGAGAGGTGAATGAGGATGTCGTAGTCTTGCAGGGAGGTCTCGAAGAGGGCGGAGGCGTCGAGGTGGATGGACTGCTCGCGGACAACCTTGCAGGCTGCCTTGGCGAGGCGCGTCATCCGCGAGGCGATGAGCTTGGAGGGGCCGTTGCGCGTGTATGCCAGGCCGGACTGGTCGCTCGAGGTGGCCACGAACATGACCGAGTGGTTCATGTGCGGATCGCGCTTCCTCCACGACTCGAGCTCCCTGCGGATCGACGAGCGGTCGTCGACGGTGAGCGTCTCTGCGGAATCGACAATCAGGGGCTCATCGCGCCAGTCCCACCTGGAGAGGAAGAACAATGTCCGCAAAAAGCCGGTTGTGGGGGAAGACGGCACTGTCCAGGGGTAAGGCTGGAGGAAGACGTGGAGCACAAAGAGCTCGATGAGCTCTTCGGTGAAGTGGCCGCTGAGTTTATGGCTATCAAACCACTGTTTGACCAGTCTGATCGAGTGGGAAAGCGGCTGCAATCTCGTGCAGAAGGTGGCCACGGTCTGGGTGTGCAGCGGAAGGGTCGTGTACAGCCAGTGGAACTTGGCCAAGGCGTCCACAGATTCGTCTCGCACATGATGGTCCAACGTCTTGTTCGTGACCTGTCGCTCCAGGAGAGTTTCCTCCAAATCGCAGTGTATCCGAAGGCGGAAAGCGGCGCCGTTGTCGTAGACAATGTCCAGGTAGGCCAAAGACTCGATACCGATGTCCCTGTTCTCGCGGCCCAGGTACGTGGTGACATTTTCATGCGCTGCTTTCATGCGTCTGTCTATGTCGAGGAGGAACTCGATTTTGGCTTCTTGGATCGCGGTCAAGTTCTCGGGCCACTTGCTCGAAGCTTCAAAATAGAGGTTAATGTCCATCGGTTCCACGGACCCCTTGTGGAAGCCCAACATCGGGGGCTGGACGGAAGAGTACCGAGCCAGCGGTGAGATGGGGGACAGTTGTCTGATCTGGAGAGGCAGCTCTTCCAGGTTGCGAATGTCGTGCTCGAGAGTCGTGAAAGCCCGCCTCGAGGCATCAAAGGCGTCATTGTCCACATGAGAGAGGCTGATGATTGAAGAAAGCCCGCTTTCGCATGCCACAAGTTCATCTTTCATGACTTTCAGATGACGTTTGAGGGCATAGCGAGCAATTTCCTCGCAAATCCGAAACGGCAGTCTGCTCGTCCACTCAACACACTCAAGGATGCTTCCATCCTTGAACCGCCGTAGTTCGGCCTTCTCACCCCAAAACTGGCGGAATGCCGCAGCCTCCTTCGGCTCCTCTGCGGGAGGCCCGTATTCCATCTGTCGGGACATGGGGGCAGGCTCAAAAATGACGCCCACGAGAAGTTTTGAAGCTTCGTCAGGGGATGCGCGACTTAGCAGCCAAGAGGCTCGCGGCTGATGCTGAATGTGAACAAGCTGAGCTCGATCTCCGTATGCTCTCTTGAGTATGCTGTGCGCCTCCAGGCCAAACTTCCACGACGGACTGCTTCGATCAGCTGCGGTCGAAAACTTTGACGAGATGTCTGAGCTGTTGATCTCAAAGATCGCATCGAAGACCTCAGGGATCACGTCTGCCTTGACAATAAACGTAGAATCGAATTTATCCACGGACTCATCGGCGAGTAGAGCAGCAGTCGACTTGGCGTACAGCTGGAGCAGGCTGGCCGACCAGGAAGTCATCTTGAAGAGAATATTGAGCTCTCTAGTCGGGTCAAACATGACGGGACCTGACTCTCGAATGCCTTTAGGGTCCGCTATAGACGCGCCAAAGGCAAACGATTTCTTGTTGAAATCCGTGGTCGAGAGGAACTGGATAGCAGCTTTGAAAAGCTCCGTGCTGCTAAGCGATGTTGACAGAGCAGCCTGGCCGTTGCGCCCACCCATCTGCAGCAGAAGTGCGACCATGGCAGCCCATTCGAAATGTCCAAACCCACCTTGAGAAATGCCACCCCCGAAGCCGCGTTGCTGGAGCCATATCCTGCCGAGAATGCAGGCATCTGCAAAGGCAGGACATTCGGAGTTGGCATGGGCGAGGACACGGAGGTACGGGATGAAAGTTCTCTCGGCATTCAAGGTAGAGTTGTAGAAGGGCGTGGCTGCGGAGCTTGCCTTCTTTTCGTCTCCATCCCCAGTCCGGTTGCAGCCCGAGATAGCGGTCAGCTTAGACCACGGGAAGAGCTCGTCGGGGGCGCATGGAATGAGCCTTATGCTGTATTCGATCTTCTTTGAGCTCTTTTTGCGAGGCTTTCCATTTGCCTTGTCAGTCGCCTGTGGTCGAAGGACAAGCACCGGAAGCAAGGGGTTCTCGTTCAGGAACTCGAAGGTAAGGTTCATGGAGTCACCAAGCTCCTTGCGTACATGCGCGGCAATGTAGGCGATGTAGTATGCTCGTCGATAAAAGTAGCGCATGTTCGTGTAGTCCTTGTCTTGGAACAGCAGCTTGGGCATCTGGACCACCATGTCAATGCCAAATGCAGGCTGCGTCTTGGCCATGGTCTTGGAGACGTAGCTGCCGACGACATTGCACTGCGACGGCTTGGCATACGCAATCTTGTACGGGGCATCTTTGGCGGGCTTCGGGTCTGGGTAGGGGACGACAATCTGGTGCGCTTTTTCGAACTTGGAGGTGGCTTCGGAGATCTTGGGTTGGTTAGCGATGGGAGGCAGATCCGCTCGGCTCGTGGAACAACTCACGGGCAAGGGCGCATGGGCCTCAATTGATTCCACAATTCCTTTCAAACTGTGTAGATGTCGGTCCACGTGCTTGAGCGCCTTGCCGTAGTCCAGCTTCGCCTCCTTCAAGAGCTCGTCCGTCTGGAGGACAAAGGTGCTCGCGGTCGACACTTGCGCGGAGCTTCGCGCCTCGAAGTCGATGAGGCCCTTGTGCCGCAAGCCAGAGCCCGCATGCTCTATCTTGCGACGCTTCGAGTTCGATTCCATGGCGTGTGGCGGCTTGGGCTTTGCGATTCGACAACCTCAAGCTGGTTTGGTTTGTGCCTTGCGTCTTGGACTTGATGGTGGATGCGATTTTGGGATTTTTTTTGCCCGTACCGTTGGAGCTGCGGGGCGATAAGCTGATAGGCCAAGTACGGCATGGCGGCTTGGACGGGCTGGACAGCTCTTTCGAGCAAGCAACTAACCTACCTGGAGCTCTTGTCTGAAGAGCAGCAAGCAGGCGGGTGGTGCACCCATGAAAATCGGCCTTTTCCCTCTCCGAGGCTTGAGCGCCATGGGCTTATACTGTCTTCTTTGCCTTGAATCGGCACCTACATTTGTGGTAGTAGCTGCCCTTGGACAAGCCTGGCAAGCCTGACCTGTGAACTCGGTCTGAGAACCACCTACCCAGTACCTTCCACGGCACGGCGCAATCCTTCCGGTCACCACTGCAGGAGAGGAAGTTTTCGGGCAGTGGTAGGGCGGATAATTGAAACACATCTTTACTGCATTCGGCCTTCGTATAAAGTACGAGATACTTCCCTGCTTTCTCTGTGTCCAAGGACATTGGCACCTAGGTAGTCGGGCGGTTAATCGTTTTCCCGCCACCAACCAAGGTCGCGCGGAAGTAGTACAATGATATCTACGTTATTTCATCCCCCTATCGGACATGGTATCGAGGGTTCCAATGTACAGGTAGCAATGGCACAGGCTTGGACGGACTGCTCAAACCAGGTGACATCAGTCGTGGTCGCGTATTGGGCTTACAAGACCCACGCCTGCCACGGTTCACTCGAAAGAAGCCCGAAATACAGAGTGCAGAGGAGACCATTTGTCGGGCGCCGCCGCCGCGAGAAAGAGACGGAGCCCGCGGTCGGAACAATAGCCGGGAGCCGCATCCGCGGGAAGACGGTTTACCCATTGGACGCGATGTTCTACCCCAGACCGAGAGCGCCGCCGACGAGTCTGCCTCCCCTTGTCGAATCGTCGCTGACTCGCCGGACCTGGAGGAGCCATGCCGAGACTGGCTAGATGCCGGGAGGGAAAGGCTGGCCACTGGCGGCTGGTGCACCTCCAGCGGCTCCCGCCAGGGCGCGCAGCGGTGGCGCGTCGCTGTCTCCGTACCGCTGCGCTGCAACAATGCCTAGGTCGGAACGCACCGCCCTATTCCGAGACCGCAGCCGGCGGAACTGGCCCGCCGCGCCTGGTGTTGGCTTAGCCGACAGCTTGCACCCGAAAGGCGGAGGAGGGGCCGCCGTCGGTTCGGCCACCCGCGGTCTATACTTTATAAAGCCGTCCTGCCGACGTCCTCGCGCGCGGGAGGGAGCTCCCAAACCGCTTTACCTCTGCCTCCACTCCTGTCCGTGTACTTGGAAAGGCTGCCGGGTCGGTCGCCGGCTCGCTCTGCCGTAAGCAATTGATTGCTTGCTCTGCCCTGAATCCCTTCGGTCTGCCGCCTTGCCCCCCGAGCCGCCGAACCTCACAATGCCTTCCACGGCTCTCCGCATGCGAAGCCTCAGGGCATTCGCTCGCCATGGAACCCATGTGAGTATTGCAAGGAGAAGCTTCTGCGAGAAGCACCCACCAGGCTTACGCCATCTCGCAGCCCGCATCCGTCTTCTCCCGGTCCTTCTCGGCCTCGATCCGCCGCGGGGACATCAACAAGGTGTACCCCTCTGCCGCCGAAGCCCTCAAGGACATGAAGCCCAACTCGACTCTGCTGTGCGGTGGTTTCGGCCTCTGCGGCGTCCCCGATACCCTCATCGATGAGGTCCTCGAGAAGCCTGACATCAAGGGCCTCACCGCCGTCTCCAACAACGCCGGAACCGACAACTCGGGTCTCGGCAAGCTGCTCAAGACCAAGCAGGTCAAGAAGATGGTCGCCAGCTACATTGGCGAGAACAAGACCTTTGAGACCATGTACCTGACTGGCGAAGTCGAGCTCGAGCTGACCCCCCAGGGTACCCTCGCGGAGCGCTGCGCTGCCGGCGGCAAGGGCATTCCCGCCTTCTACACGCCCGCAGCCTACGGCACCGTCGTTCAGACGGGCGACCTGCCGCTCAAGAACAACCCCGACGGCACCGCCGCCGAGTACTCGTACCCCAAGGACGTCAAGGTCTTCAACGGCAAGTCGTATCTGCTTGAGCACAGCATCGCTGGCGACTATGCCTTTGTCAAGGCCTACAAGGCCGACAAGCTCGGCAACTGCCAGTTCCGCCTGGCTGCTCACAACTTCAACGGTGCCATGGGCCGCAACGCGAAGATGACCATTGTCGAGGCCGAGCACATCGTCGAGCCCGGCGAGATCCCGCCCGAGGCCGTCCACCTGCCTGGCATCTACGTCAAGCGTGTCATCCAGAGCACCGCCGCGAAGCAGATTGAGAAGTTCACCTGGGCCAAGGACGAAAGCGATGCCGACGCCAAGGCGGCGCTGGGAACCGGCGACACGGCCGCCAAGCGCGAGCGCATCGTCAAGCGAGCGGCCAAGGAGTTCAAGAACGGCATGTACGCCAACCTGGGTATTGGCATGCCCATGCTCGCCCCCGGCTTCGTCGGCCCCGAGGTCGAGGTCCAGCTGCAGTCGGAGAACGGCATCCTCGGCTTGGGGCCGTACCCGAAGAAGGGCAACGAGGACGCCGACCTGATCAACGCCGGCAAGGAGACGGTGACGCTCAACCCCGGGGCTGCCGTCTTCGGCAGCGAGGAGAGCTTCGGCATGATCCGCAGCGGCCGAATCAACCTCACCATCCTCGGCGCCATGCAGGTCAGCGGCACGGGCGACCTGGCCAACTGGATGCTGCCCGGCAAGGTCAAGGGCTTCGGCGGCGCCATGGACCTTGTGAGCAACCCGTCGGCGACCAAGGTTGTGGTGACGATGGAGCACACGGACAAGAAGGGCAACCCCAAGATTGTCAAGCAGTGTGCATTCCCGCTGACCGGACGCGCCTGCGTGTCGCGGATCATCACGGAGCTGGTGAGCTGACCCGTCTCCCCTTGCCTGAATTGGACAATGTGACTGACTGATGCGCTCATAGGGCGTTTTCGATGTCGACTTTGCTCACGGGCTGACGCTCGTTGAGATTGCCGACGGTGTGACGGTGGACGAGATCAAGGGCAAGACGGAGGCGCCGTTTGCGGTTTCCAAAGACCTGAAGGCCATGCTGTGAGACGAATGATACCAGCTGCAAGAGGAACGGGGAGGGCCGTCGGTGGCAGTGCGATGGAGCATGGCAGTGTCATGGTGTCATTTGGTTGTACTCGTACGTTGGTGGTGAGGGCATGTGTTGCTGGCTGGAACCTGTGGGTTTGTGCCCTGACGTCAGCAGCATCTCGAGGCGTCGTCGACTTCCCGTTTTTTGGCGAGCATGAGCACAAACGCAAGTAATGGGGCTTAAAATAAACCGGATCAACCCAAAGTGCATGTCAATGCAAAGGGACTGAAAACTTAAACTGTCGGAAGGAGCGGCAACAGTGACGACGGCTATGCCATTGCGTGCAGTCATAGCGAGATCCGGACTGACAGCGGCTCGCCCCTTCCAGTGTGCTGTGTAGTCCAGTGACCAGTCCCCCAACCAGCTCTCATCACTTCGACCTTGCGCCTCCCATTTGTCTCCCGACTTCATCGCTCACGAGAGGCCCCTGAGACGCTGCCATCCTCGCCGAAGCCTCGCCCCTGCCGCCATGTTCGATGAATCGAGCGGGCAGGTCTTCAAAGAATGGACCTTGCCTCGTCACGCCATCTCCCTCAAAGGCTCCGAGCTCGACTGGGCCCGCCGACGGCCATACCCGCTGTACACGCCCCGTGGCTCGCGAGGCCCGCGCTCGCTGGTAGACGTGACGATAAATGTCATTGCCAACAACATCGGCGATGTTGCTGAGGAGTACCTTGACGTTATCCCGCAGCGTCTGCAGTGGCGCATCTGGCGCTTTCTGGAAGCGAGGTTCGTAGTTGCATCATGCCCGCCGCAACTCTAATCAGCTCTACCGCGTCGGCTGCACGTCACGTTCCTTGGCTAACCAGAACGGCGGCAGGGGAGTGTGCCTTCATGCGTGGAAGGTTTTCTCGAACCTGCTGCTGCGGGAGGATGAGGAGAAGACGCTCGGGCTGTACCGCTTCAGGCAGCACATCTGTCGCCCGACAGATGAGTTGAAGCGCTACACGCA
Source organism: Tolypocladium nubicola (assembly GCA_024340505.1). Lineage (NCBI taxonomy): Eukaryota > Fungi > Ascomycota > Sordariomycetes > Hypocreales > Ophiocordycipitaceae > Tolypocladium > Tolypocladium nubicola. The sequence goes on along the minus strand of JALHCA010000064.1, from coordinate 25,510 downwards.
GCCCGTGACGTCTCTGACGACCGACTTCATCACCCACCTCGTCATCAGCGGCGGGTGCGATTTCACCGCCAGCGAGATGCTGTGCCTGGCTGAAGTTAAGAATCTCGGCGACCTGGAACTTTTGCAGCCGGCCGACGAGGTCTGTGCCGTCTTCCCGCAGGTAAACGACCGCCTTTTACGCGGCTGGACTGAGATGGAGGATCCATTCCCGCTACTACGAATCCTGCGAATTTGGGGTGACCAGTTCACTACCCAGGAGTCTCTTCGCTGGGTTTCCAAGTTCCCTTCTCTGGCACTGTACGATGTACTGGGTGCCAGGGAGGACTGGTCAAGCCCGCTCAGTCATGCAGCCGACGGGGGTTGGGAACTGGCCGAACCGGCGCAAGGCCTGGAGGATTCTCTCATGCGGTACCTGATGCTATTCGCGCCACTCGAGGAGACGCGCTACAGCAGACTCCGAGATCTGGCAAGGAGCATCGACTCAGACCTGGTGTCTTTATGCAGCGACTCCCGGTGTGCCGTAAAGTTTGTCGCGAACCGCCAGGCACCGCCCCTTCTGGACTACCTGACAGACACGGCCAAGGTTAACATGCCTACGTGGGACGCCGACGCCGCCTCTAGGGAAGCTAGATCTTGCCACGGTGTGGCATTCGAGCCTTGGGCCTTTTGGCTATACTCCTTCATTGGCCAGCTCAGTCAGGACAGGGACATGAAGAGCCACGGCATCCAATCCGACACCCAGGCTGTCATCGGCCCCTTTGTGCTGCCCTCCAAGCCTCTTGCGTGTCTGTTCCTGGGGCACAGCGGTCGAGGGGGCATTCCGTCCAAGCCTTCGTATGTAAGCCGCGGACTCTTTTCAACGAGTCGATATACATTCACGAGACCTGGTGTGGTCCACGGCCAGCGAGGAACCAACCCACCGCCAATAAGCAAGACGAGGACGAATCTTGTTTTCTCAGAGCGAACTGGACCGCGCCTACGAAGAAACAAGAGACAGCGATTGGACGACGTGCTGCAGTCGCTTTCGAAATGATGAAAATTGACGCCTTACCGGGCGAATGCTAATTGCCCATGTGCATGGGAGCTCGCATATTCTTCCAGCCACAGCCGATCTCTTTCCCTTTGAGACAACCGCAAGCTTTTCCATTGGCTTCTACTCTTGGCAAGCTTTGATGTCGCTTGGGAGAGGGGGGGTGCATAATTAACGTGACGCGAAGCCGGAACTCGAAGATGTACACGTTCTGTTTGAGTTCACACTGCTGAAAATGCTGTTTTGAAGGTTTGGAGGCGTCTTGAGCTTGCAATATTGCAATCACTCTCGAAATCACTCTCGTTCGCTTGTCTTCTATTTAAGGGCTTTGATCCCGCCTGAAAAGCCCGAGTTTGTTTTTCACTTACACGCTTGACCTCAACCCCTTCACACTCTTCATTGCAGGAAGACATACCACTTGACAGCAATCCATACTACCTGGAAGCGCTCGTCGGCAGCAACTCGTCGGCAGCAATGGCACATCAGAACATAACTCTGGCTCCTACGCCCACGCAAGAAGAAGACCGGCTTGAAGGCAACCGCGTGGAAGAATGCTCCCATCGCAATATCCTGAACGTCATTTTGGAAGAGCCACCATCATACGAGGTCATCACAGCATACTCTTGGGGTGATTTGCCCCCCTACGATTATGACATCTCGCCGCCCGAATTCTACCTCACCGAGTTCTCCTGGAGCCGATATTGCCCAATTACTCAACATCCCAACGAGTCGGCCAGGACAGCATCCAGGGAAGCTATCAGGGCCCATTTCGAGAACAGGGTGCTGGCTGCAGATTCGAATATCACCACAACGATACCTGGACAGAATGGGGCTGCACAGAACGGCCACCCGACACTCGGTATACGAGGAGCGGCATACTTGAACATTTTTGAAGACAACGTTGAAAGAGCGGGACTTTCGGTCGACCCAGATGTGAGCACGTGGCCAAGAGGACAACATCGACAGCCGCGTTCACTCTGGCGGTATTTGATCCGCAGGGTCACTAAAGCTCGTCAACACGCAAGGCACCACTCAGACTTGGAGGAGACGCCCCTTAGTGGGACAGAACCGGATGGCCCTAGACAAGTGAGAGGCACAACGCCAGGGAACCGACCTATCCGCGACTTTGAGCAGAGCAGGAGTGGCGAATGCCGCCGAGGATGCTAGCAAAACCGATGTCTCTTGTGTTTTGGAGTTTGGAGGCTTGATTTATTTTTGCACAGTGGGAACAGACGCGCCATACACGCGACGCGATATTATATTTGGTGGCTTTCTGCAGCTACGAAGACATATGATGAGGAGTTTGGTTTGTTGGGATTCAACGGAGCTGTATCAACACATGGACTGGAACTAATACCCCAATCTGGAAAATATGGACAGGAAGAGCGCAACAATTGCATCACTATATCACTTTATCGTCTCTTGTGTATAGCTTCAATGCACTGGCAGCACGACAGTGCGCCCCTTTATTAGTTTGATGAGGTGGCCGGGTTGTGATGCTTGATGAGATGACATCGCGGTGATGCAAATGAGTGCCAACCGAACGTCCGCAGTAGTCGCAGTCTGCCCCCTCTGCCGACTGCACTAGCAGAAGACAAAAGGGGTTTTTTGACTGCACTCGTACTCCGTACAAAGCACCCAGTGCTGCCAAGCAGCCGGCGTGGTGAGCCAAGTTCTCAGTGTTGGTGGTGCACCTAATATAATATATAACAGGCAGGTCAACTGATGCTTCAACCCTCATCCATGCCGCAAAGGAGACCATATCCAGCGTCAGGCGCAGCAGGACGCCTCATCGGCAAGGTAAGAGAACTACGGTTACTAGCATCGTGGCAGTATCACGACCATGTGAGTCTTGCGTGTGCATCCATCCTCAATGCTCACGCGACTGTTGGGAGAAGGCATGTACCGCCGGACAAAATTTTATCTGGACCACGGGCACCGAGGTGCAGGCAGCGCAGATGGTAAGATCGACGGAAAAATCTCTTCTCTCCTCCAGTTTCCCCTCCGGTAGCATCCATTGAAGCGTAGAAGCCAGAGTGAATTTGAAGGATTATTTTCTAGTAGGTTTCATGAAGAAGAAGAGAGGAAAGGAAAAAGGGAAATTTGCGGCGCGCAGAATAAGTACGCGGGTGGGCTGGCTGAGCCGGAAGAACGATGTGCCTGTAGCCGGGGCCAGGTGGGCTGGGTTACGCACAGGTTACCATCAGCGCCGACCTCACTGGCTGGAAGAGCCTGCTGTGGGCGGCTGTTCCCGCTGGAATTGCGGCTTGAGCGCTGATTGCCAGTTAAATCCCCGTGACTCGCGAGAATCATAGACTTCCCGGCGACGGTTCGGCACGTCAATCAACATCCAACTCGATGCAAATGACGCGATTGACGTGCCGCGACAGAGGCATCCGGGGCGGTGAAATAGACAGCAGCAGGCGCCATCAGGGTCTCCGCCTCTGCAGGGTGTAGCCAAACAGGTCCCTGAACTGCCGCCTCATGCATCGTGTCGTGTCGGTCGTGTGAGCTTCCCCCCTCCTGGATCAAGGACCTGAATTGGCTCGCCCGCCCAGACTTGGAGCCTGACTCACCCACCCTTCCTCTTCTTCATCCTGAGTCACAATTTGGGTCCTTTGCTTTGTTCCTGATTCTTTGGATCTGCGTACACTCGCAATACCTCACGAGTCTACCAATTAAACAACCAAAGCCAAGTTTTGTTCGCAAGGCTGGTCTTCATCCACCAGCCCTGGTGCTCGCAAACCGCTACCTATTATTACCCCGCTACCCCGCCTCAGCACTGCCAAAACATTCCATTCTGATCTCTCTTCCTCCCCAACTGGCCACCAGACCTTTACGCTTCTACGTTGGATACCAGTCATTGTGGGTGCGATAAACACTTTGCTGCACTCCTCTATACTTCTCGTACATCCTCGAAAGTACAATATGGCTCCCGGAGGCCCCCCTGCAACTGGAGGAAGAGGCCGTGGTGGCAAGTTTAACAAGCCCACGCGAGGAGGTACGTTTGCAACCGCTCCCCTTCCTGACTGCTGGCGGCTGACTTGATTTCTATCTACCAGGCGGCAAGCACTTCTCGCGAAGCCTGCAACCCGTCGACGCCGAGGGCAACCAGATAAGCATGTGGAGCGCCGACTCCAAGAACCGGTCCGGCGACGAAGACGAGGACTCCTCCGAGGAAGAGTCTTCTGAGGAGGAGGACGTCGCCGCCACCGGCGCGTCCAAGGCCGTTGCCGATGCCAACCGCGAAGACCGCAAGGCCCTGAAGAAGGCCCGCAAGGACGCTGCCATCGCCAAGCAAAAGAGCCGCACCGTCGAGGTCGGCGACCTGCCCTCGAGCGACGAGGAGGACAGCGACGAGGACGAGGACATGCCCGCAAACCCGAACCACTCCAAGGTGGCTCGCACCATGGCGCAGAGCGGTGGTGCAGACAGAGACGTCGAGGAGATTACTGATGGCGTCAAGAACATCAAGGCGCCGGCCAGCCGTCGCGAGAGAGAGGCGGTCGAGGCGGCCGCTGCCAAGGAGAGGTACATGAGGCTGCAGGCTGCAGGCAAGACGGATGAGGCCAAGGCCGACCTGGCGAGACTCAAGCTCATTCGCGAGCAGCGCGCAGCAGACACGGCACGGAGACAGGTACGGAACAACAGCAAGCCTCCTTGAAGCAGTTGGGAGTCCACTGGTGCTAACGAAACCCCCTAGGCCGAGAAGGAAGAGAAGGAGGAGCAAGAGAAGGCGCGCAAGGCCGAAATCGACGCCAAGGAGGCCAAGAAGCGTGAAGCAGCTGCTGGCCCCAAGAAGGGAAGCAAGAAGAAGTAAAGCAGCTGCCTGGTCGCCATCTTTGAATGCGGCCCGGCAGTGCGTGTATCTTGTCGGCTGCCTGGCACAACTGTGAGATTTGTTGTCGCACATGCGCCTCGATATATTCCCCTGGACAGTCACGGAAGCCATTATGCCACAGCCCGCTACTACGGGCGCAATGACGAAATGCATCTGCGTTTTTATGTACAAGGCCATCGCTGTGACGCCGAGCCTATGTCTTCTCGATGTGACGTATGGGGTTAAAGTCTGCACATGGCCAGCCTCCTCGAGCAAAGCACGGTACCGAGATGTATTTGCCAACGCTGTTGCGGAATAAAAAGAGACATGTTTGCATTAACATACAAAAGACCATCAATTTTGACTTCAAAATAAAATTTTAAATCGTCAGAACCGTCAAGGTTGACCATTAAACGATGTAGATGCAGCCGTGCCGAGCCGTTGGAGGTTGGTGGTGGCAGGTGTCTCGAGTCCCTGAGGCACCCCACCTTTTGTCATCGTCGGTTGGGCCCAGAAGGAAACCAGGGTGCGGGAGGAAAAAACGAAAAAAATCCAGCGCCGCCAGCAAATCGTCGACCGCCTTCATCACCAACCTCGTTTTCTGCCAGCCACAATTCTTGCTGTGCAGCTGCCCGACCGCTGAATCTCTCTCCCATCGCTCGGGGCAGCCAAAACCGGAACCAGCACAAGCCAACCGCCGTATCCGCACCCAGGCCACAGCTGTGAACCAGCCATGGCCGAGTCCTCATTGCAGGTTCGTCTGCTGTGCACGCTCTCGTGCCCCGCTGCAGCACCAGGCGGCGGCGGCTGGAGCTCGATGAACCCAGAGTCTGACTGTGCTTGATAGGATCGCTTGCGCGATCACGCAAAGGCCTTCAACGGTCTCTTGAGCTTGATCCCTGCCAAGTCGTACTACGGCGAAGACACCAGCGTACGTGCTCCTCGCCCTTTGCTACATATTCCATCCCGGGCAACATTCCCAGCCACCAGCCAATCCAAGGCTCCCCGGCCGATTCGCTGCGATTCGCTGCGATGTGCATTCCCCCGAAACCAGGCAAGAACAATTCTGACTGTCTATTTCAACAGGACCAATGGCAGAGGAAAAAGCAGACCAAGGAGGAGGCCGCCGCCGCCCGTAGAGGCAAACTTGACCCGGACAGCGAGCTCAACCGCAACGCCAAGGAAGTCATGGACGAGCGAGCCAGGAACAAGCGAAAGCTGCGAGAGCTCGAGCTGGAAGCGGAAGCCGACGATGCCTCCGACGTCGACGTGTCGTTCGAGGCCATCGACGGCGTCGAAGCTGAACAGCCTGGCCAAGGTCTGAGAAAGAAGACCGCCGTCAGCAACAAGAAGCAGAAACTCAATGACGGCGCCGACCAGCCGCTGAAGCTGTCCAAGAAGGAGGAGAAGAAGGCCGCCAAGAGAGAGAAGAAGGCCGAGAGGAAGGCCGAAAAGAAGGCGACAAGGGCAGACAAGCCGCCGACGCCGGCAAAGGCCAACACCACCGACGCCCAAGAGCTCAGCAGCACACCGGGCAGCAGTAAGAAGCAAAAAGGAAAGAAGACCAAGGGTGATGCGACTCCCTCAAAGGCCAAGCCAGAGGCACCCCAAGCAGGCAAGGCTGAGGATGACGTGGAGGAGGACGACACGATGGCCGATGCGCCGGTACTGTCACTCGACATCTCTGGCCTTGAAAAAGAGGGAGAACACAGCGAACTGTCCACTTCCGAATCGAACCCTCATTCACCCACATTCGACACAGGCGAGCCAGCGGCGCCTGTGAATGGCACCTCTGGAGAACCTGCCAGCACCACCACGTCCATCTCATCCGCCATTCCTCCTTCCGAGAAGCCAAAGCACATCAAGATCCCCGCCGACAGCGCCGCCCTCCGAGCCCGACTTGCCGCCAAGATTGAAGCACTGCGCGCGGCTAGAAAAGCTGACGGCCCTGATGGAAAGCCTATCCGCACCCGACAGGAGCTCATCGAGGCGAGGAGAGCCAAGGAGGCGCAGCGCAAGGCTCATAAGAAAGAGCTCTGGAAGCAAGCCAAACTGGAAGAAGACAGAAAACGCGAAGAGGCGCTGGCTTCCAACTCGCCTGGCGTTATGAGCCCAGCCGTCGAGTTGGACGAGGCTACCGGCAACTTCTCGTTCGGCCGAGTGGCATTCGGAGACGGCTCGCAGATGTCGCACGACCTCAGCTACGTCGTGACCCAGGGCAGGAGGAAGGGACCGTCCGACCCGAAGACGGCCCTGCTCAAGGTGCAGAACCAGAAGAAGCGTCTCGAGGAGCTCGACGCGGAGAAGCGCGCCGACATCGCAGAGAAGGAAACCTGGCTGACGGCCCGCCGCCGCGTCGAGGGCGAAAAGATCCGCGACGACGAAGCCATCCTGAAGAAGGCCGTCAAACGCAAGGAGACGGCTAAGAAGAAGAGCGAGAAGGCGTGGAAAGAGCGCTCCAAGGGCGTGCACGAGGCGCAGAAGGAGAGGCAGAAGAAGCGCGAGGAGAACCTCAAGAAGCGCAGGGACGACAAGCTGCTCGGCAAGGCGGGCAAAAAGAAGGGCGGCAAGAAGGGTGGCGGCAAGAAGAAGGGCGGACGACCAGGCTTCGAGGGCAGCCTCGGGGTCGGCGGCCGCAAGAAGTAAAATAAAACGAGAGTCGAGCCATTCTTTGATTTTCCTTTTCAAAATGTTGTTTCTCAAGGGGCTCTTGGATTTTGCATTTTGCCCAAAGGGGCGATTTCGGCGCTGGCGTTGGGGGAGGATAGCCAAGGAGGGCGTTGCTTTCTCAGGGGACGGAAGACGTGTACACATGTTGGCAGACGACAACGGCAGCATAGTACATAGATAATGGACACGAATCCAGGAAGCGAGAGAGCGCCTTGGTCTGGATGTGATGTCTCGCGTATGAAGGGCCCTTTTGATAGGCCCTCTACTCTACTTCACATTGTACACGGCACGGCGCAGACATTACGAGAAGCTCTACAAGAGACCGACCGCAGGGCTAAGGACAGTTTTAAAAAACATTTCAATGGGCGGCCAGCAGGTCCCTCTCGTCTTGCGTTATTCTCGTTACAAAGCAGCAACGCACGATTCGATTGCCCCGGCTCCCTCCCAACCCCAGAAGACCGCTTTCTTAGCCCTACCCACATCTTTCGTTTTCAACAGACACGGCGGCGAGAGACAGGAAGAAAAAACGATGCGAAAAGGCAGACGAAGACGTTAAGGAAAAGGGGGGGGCGGGGGGGCAGAGACGGGAGCCGTGTCCTGCCCCTCCGTGGCTAGAGCCTTGCGGCGTGACCCCTCGATTCCCGATGTATAGAGGAGCGATATGGAGTGGGGCCGAGTCGGACAACCATCCGCTGCTTGCACGTGCCCGACCGTTCTCGTTGGGCTCGGCAGGGCGGATGCAGGTTGTGCTCAAGGCAGCGTGGTAAAGGTGAGGACGGGATGAAGTATGTGGTTGAGAGATCGGGGGTCGGTCGGCTACAAAAAAGTCGCCGGCTCGGCATGTTGGAGCATGCGGCCGGCCGTTCTAGACGAGCTGGTGACGGTATTGGCGCTCGCTGGAACCGCAGGTCGTGTTTGGTCTATAGCAGAGAGTCGAGGCGGGTGAAGACGCTCAGGCAGGCTGCCACGACCTCGAGCTGCAGCTCCTTGTCCTTGGATTTGCTCACCTCCTGCGCACGCCGTTAGCATCGATTCAAGCAAACGGAACATCCCTGACTGGGGGGGCGATATTCAGCCTACCTCTGCGATGACCTGTGGGAGGTTGGCTCCGATGCCGTTTGAGGTAGCCTTCTTGCCAAACGGCCACTGACTGTAGTCGGCTAGCATCTCGTCCGTCTGGGAAAAGGCACGCTCCCTGGCCTCATGGCCCAGCGTCGACAGGGCATTCTCGAGGACGTTGGCGGCGTAGGCGGCGCAGACCATGGACACGGTGCGCAGGTAGCGGAACTCGAGCGACTCGGGTAGGAACTGGCTGCTGTTGAGGACGACGGTTCGCTGGGTCAGGACGTTGCGCACGCGGCGGCGAATCTCCTCCTTGGCGCCGCCATCGGCCACGGGGTGGGTGGCCATGTCGAAGAGGAGGAAGTTGCGCTTCTCGGTCCGGAGGATGCCCTTGTCGACGAGGCCCTTGGCGAGGCGCTCGCGGACTTGCTTGAGCTGGTAGCCAATCTTCATCAGGTTCCAGGTCTCGCCTGTTCAGGTCATCGCGTTAGCCTCTCGGGGTAGTTGGTGGCGGCGGGCGGCGCGGGGGCAAATACCGCTCATCAGGTCGATCCAGGAGCTGACGCTCATCTTCTCGCTCTGCTTCATCATCTTCAGGGCCTCATCGAGAAGAACCTCGCCGGTGAGGGTGTCGTCTATGACCTCAATGTTGCGGTCCGCGGGGGGGAAGCGCCGCCGAGCGGGGTCCTTTTCCATGCTGATGCGGCCACGGAAGGCCAGCTCGAGGACGATGCAGCCGCGCAGGGCGTACGAGATGTTGTCGTTCCAGAAGGAGAGGTAGCCCTGTCATGCATTGCTTGTTTAGCCATGGGGTGCGTGGCTTTCCATGCCAGCGGCCAACGGCCACGTTGCAGATAAAGTCTTGGGAGGCGGATTGACACTTCGAGGGCGCGTACCTGCTTATCCTTGAGGCCGAGGAGCAGCACCTCCTCCATCATGGTCAGCTTGGGCTGTTTGCTCCGCTCGGTGCTCTCGCTAATGTCTCTGGGGTCGAAGGCGATCTTGTGGCCGTTCTCGCTGTTCTCGTAGCTCGTCTCGGGGGCGCTGTCCCTGACGTTGTTGGCCGAGTTGCTTCTCGAGGCCGCGTTGCTGCTCTCGCCATCGGCAACGCCCAGGCCGCCAGAACCGGCGCCGCGTCGCCGTGTCAGCCCCGACGAGGACATTTTGACGCTTCAGAGACGTGTGACGGCGTCGGGAGGTGTATGGGCGGCGCCGAGTCGAATGCGCCGCTCGTCGCGACGGTCGGTGCAGGAACCCGGCTTTGCAGACGGGAGACCTGGTACGACGAGAGGGGGAAGCAGGACAAAGGGAGGCCGAGTCAACGGCGCGCGAGTCAGCCACGAGAGTCCGCGCACGGGAGGGGGCAGTAGAGTCGAGTTGAGGCTGTCGCCGTGGGAGGATGGATGGATGGATGGCTGATGGCTGGCCGTAGGAGGTGGTGTTGTTCACGTAAATTCGCTACAGGTCCACTTGGCCCTGACGGGGAGAGATTGAGGTCGGGTCGGCCCCGTCCCAGTTGGGCGGTGGACCTGTGGTGCTCTGTGGACACGCCCTGGCAATCAATCGATCAACGGCGACAGGGGCTGCGCTGCTACCTAGATTCGGCGAGTTTGCTGCCGCCCAGCACGGCGGCGCTGTACTTTGCAGCCGCCTGTATGCAGAAGCCGTGCACAGGCTGCGCCGTGCTACGTGATGCCTGGGATGTCCCTGCGGCTGTAATTGGGACAGGAAACGGGCTGCTGGAGGGTTGCGGGCTTTCCTGTACGGACAACGCTACAGTACATACGGGCTCGTGTTCAGGCTGAGTGTTGTGCTCTGCTTGAGCGTGTGGCAGCCTCCACCAGCAGGTCGCCGAGGACACCTCGAGCATACCGCAGGCACGGGGCTAGGTACGGAGTACTTCATTCCTACGTAGGTAGGTACCTAGGGAATACGAGTATACGAGCATGTGCAGGCGCTGAGCCGCTCTGTGAGCTCGTCGCGTGCCGGTTTGTGCAGCATCGCTCGCTCGCTGGAGGGGCTGCAGCAATCGCCCAGCCTGGGCGAGGCGCTGAGGCCAGGTAGCAACAATTGATCCACCAGCGACTGGGATTCCAGTCCACCCTTGGACACGCGGGACAACTTCGGGCTGCCCCGGAGTGCGTGACTAAGCATGGAGCATTGCCAAGTGATGGACGGCGAACGACCGACGACGATCGACGCCAGGCCTGTACAGGCACGACAGCAACGACGCGAGCTTTCATCCTGTACGATCCAATCCGTCTTCAAAATGATATCGCAGATGCTAATTGAGCTGCAGGAGGGGAGGCTCAGGTCAATTGGTCCGTCTGCCATACGTAGCGGTGGTGGCTTGCGCTGACACGGGGAGGTCACAACTTTGTCGCGGAAGACGACTTTGCGATACTATCAGACTCCGGGCAGCCACCGCCGTGGGCTCTTGGGGACCATGGATGGGGTCTCACGGCGATCTCCTACTGCCATATCCATGCCCGGGTACTCCTGTGGACGACACAAGTTTGCCGTTTCTGGCTACCCACTGCGTGCATCTCTTAGCAGGGCGTTGTCGCCGACGGACGCACCTCGACTTGGTGCACTCTGATACGGAAGATCGAGACTAAGCATCGCAGATGAACATGCTGCGGTGCCTCCAACAGGGCCTCAATGCCCACGCCATCCCGTAGGGTTGCTCACGAGGGCCGAGTCTTTGGTTCAATGCCGCTCGCAGCATCATGGGGGCGAGGTTGTGGTGGGAAGACCATTTGCAAGCGTGCCAAGGTGCGTCTGGGACACCGATGCCGAATTCTTGCCTCGTGTGCAAAGGCCAGCGCCCGTGAGACGCTGGCACAGGGCTCTCTGTCCGCTGTTCTGGGCGTGTTCAGGCGTCTGCTGCCGCTGGCCGGGGAACACGGCCCACCAGCCCCCAGCAACGACCTGTTCACCCGCCACCACAGCTGTTCAGAACCTTATAACCCCGAATAAGGTATCAGCATTCAACAGCGGTGGGTGGGCGATGTGGCCGAGTGGGTTAAGAGGGACGCCTCTTAGCTTACACTCGGCGGCAAACCTCACTCGCCTCAGACACGTCGCCGGCCCTGGGTAGGGCTGTGATCTGAGACTGAGCAAGGCTCAGTCTCGGGCCACAGCCTGAGACCGAGCTGGATAACGGCGCAAAGCAAATTCTCCAAAGTCACGAAAGTGCCGGGGCGCGCTGTAGTATCTCCGCTATAAGAGAGATAGCAGGGCGTTGTAGACCGTAGTTTTTTTTGGTGTTTTGGTTCCCTATTTTTTGTCCGGATCACGTAGGCGACGGTGTGCATGCTGTTCGATTCAACACAGGGCCTGGTCTTTTTTATTTTTGCTGCTCTTTCTTCTGAAGCCTCTGTCTATTCTTTACCTCAAGTTATTTTACCCTTTCCTATTTGTTCCTCCTCATTCGTTTTTGTCTGTATCTTGGCCTGCATCGATCCTGCATCGCGATGTTTGCAAGTAAATAGGCAGTGCGAGTCGGGGTGGGAATGGATTCACACTGCTACTACATAATTGGACCTACCTACGTGCCAACTGCGTCCTTCCACAGTTCGTCGAAGTTAATGTTCTCTGCCTCAAACATGTCGCGAATCCTCTTCGCCGCCACCTCTTGCTTCTCTGGGCCGAATCCGCCCGGCTGCCCAGCCTCAAACTGCACAATCTCGATCCAACGGTAGAACAAGTCATCCTTGCCCATGGCTGTGAGCGCATCCCTGAAAACAAATACCTGCCGCCTTTTGTCGTCCTCATCTGCCTGGGAGCCCGCCCTGATGTCGTAGCACAGCCACCCGTGGTCCTTGTGATGTACGAGGATCACCGTCTTGAAGGCCTCGAGGGCAATGGTCTTCTTGTCGACCAAGGCGTGGGCGTAGACCATGGCTTCCCAGTCCAAGTCCCACTGGCCGTTCATGAGCAAGTAGCCTGTCTTTTGCTCTTGCAGTAGGGGGGACGTCGCCTGCTGGATATAGGCGGTCAGGATCTTGCGCGAGTCTGGGTCCTTGAAGATGTCGCCGAGGACGCGGTCCCAATCGCGGCTCCGGCGAACGTAGATCTCCTTGTCCTGGAAGCCGACCTTGCGCCGCCAGAACATGGGATTGCCGTGACGCTGACCAGCGGCAAACTCGACGGGCCACGGCCAGACGAAGACGAATAGGACAAAGTCGATGAACATGCTGATGCCGCGCTTTGCAATCTCCCACGCGAGTTCGGCCCAAGTCGCCTCCGACGTATGGAAGGTTGCCTCGCTCGGATACCCAAACGCCGAGACGACGAGCTGCCAGTACCAGGGCAGGATCCAGTACATGCGCCAGACGAAGAGGAGCGAGACGCAAACGTTCATGGCCACGGGAACGAGGAAGATCTTGCGCTTAAAGGACGCGGGCTTGGTGTCGACGTGGGTGATGTAGACATGCTTCTCAGAGAGCCCGCCGATGAAGGGCTGGAGGACTTCGGGAGGGCTCTTGAAGGGAGCTGGGGGTGATCCGGTCGAGCCGGATGAGGTGGCCTGCTTCGACTTTGCGGGCCTCTTTGCGGGAGCCATGGTGTCTGCTTTTATGACTTGGTGGTTGAGACTGGAAGCGGTTTAGAGGTGAAGGCTTGTCTTCTGGATGAGCGTGCTTTCGAGGGTGGCCAATTGTAGAGCTGGCGAAGCTGTGTGGGTACAGACAAAATAGAAGCTGCGAACTTGAACCCGCACAAGATCCGAGAACATTGCCGCGCGCAACCTCATGGATAGAAGCAGGCGCCAATACGGCAGTTTTGGTTGTAATTTAATAAAAAGTTTTTTGTGATAGTTGCAAAGTCAAGCAAAATTAATTGAACCGCCGTTCGAACCGACTTTTTGTGCTTCTCACCTTTGTCGTTGCCCATGGGATGGCTGGTGGTTAATGTCACCCAGGACCCTTGCGGCAGAGCTGGTGGGCCATCCCTGCGCCGAAGCTCCCCAAATGGTAAGCCTCCACCTCCCAAGTTGGCAGCGGCTCAACGCAGAAAAGTTCCACAGCTTCGTCCGGACTCCAGCGCCAACTTCACGAGCGGGCATTCTGGATAATCCCATGTCAACAGCGTCTTGCTTCACGCCTGTCTGGCATATTCCGCGGCAATGTTGAAGGCTCGCGCATGGAAGGTAGGGCAACCTGCGCCGGATTGACGGTTTCGGGTAACTGACCGCAGCAATACAGAGTCGCGGCCATCCATTCGTCTGCGCAGCGTGTCGACAGAAGCTCTCTACGACTACGCGACAACTGCGGGATCGCACCCTTCCGAGCTGCGCCGGGTCGCTGAGCCTTCCCAGAGCACCGCAGCATGTGAGACTGGCAGTGCCGCAGCCACGAGGTGCGCGGCACCTCTCAACAACTGCGCTGCTTTATAGCTCGGCCGAGAGTGGCAACGCTCCAAGGCCTGGAGGATTCCCAGGAGGGTTTGCAGGCAAAGCAGGCGGCTCTTGGGGTTCGTTCGCTTCTGGCGCCAATCGGCCAGCGCAAGCCGATGATGGTCTCCTCCCTCACGAGCGAGAGGCGCGCCAGCGTACCACCGGCGCTCCGGCTCGGGCAAAGGAGACAGCGGCTTCCGTGGAGCCCAGGGCTGGGACATTGAACAGGGGCGTACGCGAGGGCCAGCCGAAGAAGGACAGCAACAAGAGTGGCCCCAACGAAGCGCAAGCAAAAATGTCGAGATCTGTCCTTGCCGATGTGTTCAACACGAATCGAGAGCCCCGACCTCCACCGACGCCGAAGTCGTGGTCTACAAGGGCTCAGCAGTCGGACGGAAGCGGCCCACAAGAATCGAATGGCTCTCCTGGCAGTGCGGGAACAGGTTCGGCAACGTCGGAGCGAGCCAGCTATGGAAAGGGTCTCTTCAACAACCGCAAACCTGCGCTTCACGAATCGCCAAAGGTCTCTGGCGGGGGCAGCACTAAGCATACTGGATGGGGTTCGTTCAGCAATCGTAAAGCCCAGACGCCAGGGCACGGGCACGGTCATGGAAACGAGTCCTCGATATGGAGCGAAATAACGCGCTCAAGTCGGCCCAAGGCGATACCGCATTCGAAAATGAAGTCGGCCAGCAGCAGTGAGACCGTGGCCGGCCAGTCCAATGTGGATGTTCCGCCAGCAGAACAGGACTTCTGGGGGGAACTCGAGACCAGAGTCGCCGGCTTCAAGGGCAATAGCAAGGCTAGGCGAGAGGAAGCCGCCGCCGAGGCATCACAGAAACGGCTCAACGGCAAACCCACAAGGATCCCTCGAGATATCGACGCTCAGCAACTAGACGGAGTGAGTCCACGGGACAAGACAACGGGCCGTAACGTTGAAGCCGGAGGAGAGCCGCAAAAGCAGAGACGGAAATCTAGATTTGAGCTGGAGGAGGAGAAACTTGAGGATCGCCGGTCAAAGAAGTCGACGAAACCCCAAAAAGGCCGGCGGATGCAAGAAGAAGACGACTGGGACGACGAGGCCATCCACCGCTGGGAACAACGGCAGCGCCGCGAGGCCGCAAAGCAAGCTCGGAAGAAGCAAGCCCTCCAGGAGGAGCCGAAGGCTGTCCCAATCCACGTCCCCGAGTACATCAGCGCGTCGAACTTGGCACAGGCATTGAAGCAGCGCCCCGACCAGTTTATGAAGGACATGGAAGAAATGGGGTTCGAGAATGTGACGCCTGATACAATCATGACTGGCGACACCGCGGCTCTGATTGCCATGGAGTATGGGTTTGAGCCGACCGTCGACACTGGCTCACAAAGAGACCTCAAACCTCGGCCGATACCCGAGGACGTGTCGGCTCTGCCTGGGCGTCCCCCGGTGGTCACCATCATGGGCCATGTTGACCACGGCAAGACGACTCTCCTCGACTGGCTGAGGAAGTCGTCTGTCGCCGCACATGAACACGGTGGAATCACACAACACATTGGCGCGTTCGTGGTCAAGATGTCGTCCGGAAAAGCCATCACGTTTCTGGACACGCCCGGGCACGCCGCCTTTCTTTCTATGCGCCAGCGCGGAGCGAATGTGACGGACATTGTCGTGCTGGTGGTCGCGGCGGACGACAGCGTCATGCCGCAGACGATTGAGGCTCTGAAGCATGCCACGGCAGCAAAGGTGCCCATCATCGTGGCCATCAACAAAGTCGACAAGGAGGACGCTCGCGTTGACCAGGTGAAAGCGGACCTTTCACGACATGGAGTCGAGATTGAGGACTTCGGAGGCGATGTTCAGGTTGTCTGTGTCAGTGGCAAAACGGGCCTCGGCATGGACGATCTGGAGGAGAACATCCTCACACTGTCGGAAATCTTGGACGTTCGCGCCGAGACTGATGGCATGGCCGAGGGCTGGATCCTGGAGTCGAGCGTCAAGCAAAATGGCAAGGCGGCGACCGTCCTCGTCAAGAGAGGAACCCTGCGACCTGGCGATTTCATTGCTGCTGGAAAGACTTGGGCAAGGATCCGGGCGCTCAGGAACGAGGCTGGTGTCGAGCTATCGGAAGCGCCTCCTGGGACGCCAGTGGAGATTCTCGGCTGGCGAGAACTGCCCGATGCTGGGGAGCAGGTGCTGCAGTCTCCCGACGAGGCCAAGGCCAAGACGGCAGTCGAGTACCGGCTGGAGATGGCCGAGCGTGAAGAGAGCTCGGTCCAGCTCGCCGAGCAAGAGCAGCGCCAGCGGGAGAAGGCCGCTCTAGAGGCTGCAGAGGCAGCAGCCAAGGCGGATGGCGTTGAGCCGACAACGAGCGAGGCGGCCGAGCCCGGGATTCTGTACCAGAACTTCACGGTCAAGGCGGATGTGGTGGGCTCTGTGGAGGCAGTCTGTGGCAGCATCCTTGAGCTGGGCAACCATGAAGTCCAACCCAAGATCCTGCGCTCGTCAGCCGGCCAGATCTCCGAGTACGACATTGACCACGCCGCCGCCTCAAACAGCGTCATTGTAAACTTCAACGTCCCGATCTTGCCGCACATCAAGCAACGAGCCGAGGAGGCCAAGGTCAAGATCCTGGACCACAGCGTCATCTACCACGTCGTCGACGACGCCAAGGCCACGCTGTCGGGCCTGCTTCCAATGAGCGTCACGTACCGCGTCAGCGGCGAGGCGGACATTCTGCAGGTCTTCCCCATCAACGTCAAGAAGAGGGACTTTAAGAACATTGCGGGCTGCAGGGTGAGAAACGGCGCGATCAAGCGGTCGTCGCGGGTCAAGGTGCTGCGGAAGGGCCAAGTCGTCTTTGACGGTGAGTTGCGACGTTCCCTCCCCCTTTCACTTTCCGCGGGCGCGACCCCTTTGCTAATCGGTGTTGGTGCAGGCCTGATCGACACGCTCAAGCATGTCAAGAAGGACGTCATGGAGATGGGCAAGGGCACCGAGTGCGGCATTGGCCTCGAGGGCTTCGAGGACTTCAAGGTCGACGACCAGATCCAGACGTACGAGGAGGTCAAGGAGAAGCGGACCTTGTAAGAGGGCGGGAGCATATAGAGAGGGTGTACTGTGCCTTGTCGAGACGGCATGGCTGATGATGTGTATACTACGATGCAATGTACTATTATGCAGGCAGAGGCGCCGGCGGTACGGGCATGGCCTGGCCGGAGGATAGACGGACGGGCTTGTGTACAAAACAATCTCATCTACAAGAGGTGTCCAACAATAAATCAAGTCAACTGCCCCTCTGGACACTTTCACATGTCATGGAACAACTACACGCATATCAGGGGCATGTCAGGAAAACTCATGGTTTCTTCATCTTGTGCGCTACCACCGGCTGGGCGCCGACACAACATTCGACGAGAAAGTCCTGCTCGAGACGGTCGCCTGGCTCCGCTCCTTCTCCAGCTTGGCGAGGCCGATCTTGTCCGTCACGGGCGTCGCCTCGATGATGTTGTCGAACTCGTCGTCGCCGCCGTCGAGGTCGCTCTCGTCGTCATCGTCGCCGCCGCCGCCGTCGCCGCCGTTGTCCGAATCTGGCTGCACGTCCAGGTCGACCTTGAACTGCTGCCGCCGCTGGGGGCGGGGTATCGTCGCGGGTCTCTTGTCGTCGGCCTCGGGCTCGGCCTCGGGGTTGGGGTTGGAGAAGGTCTTGGAGGCGAGGACCTTGCGGCGGATCTCCTCCATGGCCGCGGCGTCATCGTCGCTATCGTCGGATATGTCGAAGGGGTCTCTGTCCTCGTCGTCGTCGTGTTCTGTCGTGGGAGCCTCGCCGGGCTTGGGGTCTAGCGGCCGCTTGCCCAGGTATATGCCGTCGACGCTGCCCTGGTCCGATCGAGCGTCGTCGTCATCGTTATCGTCGTCGTCGTCGTCGTCGTCGTCATCGGAGGGCACCAGTGTCCTGCGATTCGTGTTTCCGCTCGTCCACATGTCGTCGTCGCCCTGCTCCCTGCTCTCGGCGTACTCGCGCTCGAGCCGCTCCATCCACTCCGCCTCCGTCTTCTTGACGTCGGCCTCATCGGCGCACGCGGCATACCGGCGCAGGATGCTGGCGTTGATTTCCAGGAACGACGGCCCGTAGGAAAAGGGCGCGAGGACCTGCTCCGCCCAGTCGGCGTGGCCGCAGATGTAAAAGGCGGCGGCCAGAGCCTCGACGCAATTGAGACGCCACGGCTTGCCGTAGTTGACCGTGTTGGCGGCGACGAGGTACGGCAGCAGGCGCTCGCACTTGCCGCCGACCTTGTTCCACGGAATCTCCTTTGTGCGCGCCCACGAGGCCTCGACGACGGCGGCGCCGAACTGGTCCATGAGGTCGCGGTCGGCGGGCGAGATGACCTGCTTGCCGTTGGGGGTGATGATGACGCCGTTGTGGCGCTGGCCCATGTGCAGCTCGCGCATGAGGCCCAGCTTCATCAGCCGCTTGCCCGAGCAGCGCTTGGGGTCGCAGTGGCCGAGGTCCCAGCAGGCGGCCTTGAAGGCTGGTCGCGACGACGACGATGCCTCGCCAGAGTCGTCATCGTGGTGGCGGGGAGGTCCCCTGCTGGCGCCGCCGCCGCGGAAGCCGGATTTCTTGCCCCGGCCGGCAAAGTCTTTCTTGTGTCGAACCATTCGGCCGTGTCCTCGGTTGAGCAGTTCGTCGGCGTTGGCTGAGGTGTTGTTAGACGGTGTTCGTCTGATTATTAAAAGCTTCCGGTGGTGGCGGGGCTCGGAAAATCAGAGGCCGCTCGCGGACATCAGGCGTCACCGATGGATACCTACTTGATCCAGTAACCCACCCCCTCCAGGCTGCTGCTGCTCCTCACCTGAGACCCAACACAGCACCGCACCACGCCGCACGAGCTGGCCAACACCACGTCCTCGGTCCGCCGGCAGCCATGAGGGGGTTCTGATCGCCTCAATCGCCTCCGCTACCGACTCGGGCTGCTTCGAGCCCCCGTCGACGAGCTCCGTCTCTGCTTGCGCCTCTGTCTCGTCCGTCCGGCCCGACGCTGACGCCACCTCACCTCGGCCGACCCCATCCACCCGCTCATCGGCTCTCCCCCCCCTATTCTTGGCTGGCGGATTCGCAGCTGCAAGAAACAGACGTCGCAGGCGTCATGGAGGCTGCCTCTGCCCGCGCGGCCGCCCGCGACCGCTGGAGCGAGCTTGGCCGCGCTCCGTCGCAGCTCCAGCGCTTCGTCTCCGCCGCCTGCAGCCCCGAAAACTACGAGCCCAACCTCGCGCTGAACCTCGAGATTTGCGATCTGATAAACAGCAAGAAGGGCAGCGCCCCGCGCGAGGCGGCCACGGCCATTGTCGGTTACATCAATCACCGGAACCCCAACGTGGCCCTGCTCGCCCTCAGCCTGCTCGACATCTGCGTCAAGAACTGCGGTTATCCCTTCCACCTGCAGATCAGCACCAAGGAGTTCCTCAATGAGCTGGTCCGCAGGTTCCCCGAGCGGCCCCCGATCCGCGCTACCCGGGTGCAGTCCAGGATCCTCGAGGCGATAGAAGAGTGGCGCGTGACCATTTGCGACACGAGCCGATACAAAGAGGATTTGGGCTTCATCCGGGACATGCACCGCCTGCTGAGCTACAAGGGCTACATGTTCCCCGAGGTGCGGCGAGAGGATGCCGCCGTCCTCAACCCCAGTGATGTGAGTCTTCTAGTGGTCTCTGAGCTGTTGCCACGTCGCACAACGTCCCTGCTGACGCCGTCATGTAGAATCTAAAGTCGCCCGACGAAATGGAAGAAGAGGAGAAGGAAGCCCAATCGGCTAAGCTGCAGGAACTCATCCGACGCGGCACGCCTGAGGATCTCCGCGAAGCCAACCGTCTCATGAAAATCATGGCCGGCTACGATACGCGGTCCAAAACCGACTACCGCGCCAAAGCGGCCGAGGAGATTGGCAAGATCCAGGCCAAGGCGAGGTTGCTGGAGGAGCGCCTCGAAGCCTTCAGGCCTGGCGACACCATGACGGAGGGGGATGTCTTTAGCGAGCTGGCTTCCGCCCTGCAGAGCGCACAGCCCAAGATACAGAAGATGTGCGAGGAGGAATCCGACGACCACGAGGCAGTGGCCAAGCTGTTCGAGATCAACGACAGCATACACCGAACTGTCGAGCGGTATAAGCTGATGAAGAAGGGCGACATGGAAGCGGCAGCCAAGGTGGCGGCTGGCGGGCCACCGCCGTCGCAGACGACAACCGTTGGTGGTTCGGCCAACGAGTTGTCCCTGATAGACTTTGATGCCGACGCGGCCGATACCAACGGCAGCAATGGAGCGGAGCAAAGTAACTCCCAGGCTGGGGGCTTGGAGAACGACCTCCTGGGCCTCGACATTGGCGGCGAGTCGAGCACTTTTGGACAGGGAGGCAACATTGCGCTCGGCTTCGGCGCCAATCAAAGTGAGTCTTCCTCGTATTCGGCGGTGGCTATTTGCTTTTGCTGACAGTGGGCGTCAAGATATCCCAGGCCCAGCTCTGCTCTCCTCGATGACCCAGGATAGCAGCGCCAGAGGCGTTCCACCTAGCCAAACACCCACGTTCTCCCAGTTTGCTTCCTTTACGACCCCGGCGGGCTCGCAATCAACCACGCCGCAGCCCGCAGCCCACCAGCAGCCTCAACCGCCAGCGCCTCAACCCGCATCTGATCCGTTTGCCGCGCTCGGGGCTTCGTACACCCCTCCTCGGCCGAAACCCACCGTCTCGAACGAGGACGACGAGTGGAATTTCAGCTCGTCGCTGCCCCCAGAGGCGCCGACCCCAGAGGCGCCGACCAAACCCAGGGAGCACAAGTCCACCGTCAGCGACACGAGTCTGCGGACCGAGTTCCTGGCCAAGCGTGTTGGCTCCAGCAACTCGATCGACATTGTCTTTTCCTTTACGAACAACACTGCGCAGCCCATCAGCGAGCTGCACTTTCAGCTGGCGGTAACCAAGGTCCGTCCCAGCCCTGCCCCTCTCGTCTCCCCATGTCGATGCTAACTCGCGTTCCCGCCGCAGGGCTACGAACTCCAGCTCAAGCCCCAGACGGGCCGTACCCTCGCCCCCAAGCAGAGCCGCGGCGTCGAGCAGGAGGTGCGCGTGTGGCACGCCGGCAACCGCGAGCAAAAGGTCGAGTCGGTCAAGCTGCGGTGGCGCGCCGCGTACAAGGTCGGCGCGGAGCAGAAGAGCGAGATGGGCGAGGTGCCCGAGTTTAGTCTGGCGTGAAATGTTGATGCGATGCGGTGCGGTGCGACGGGGGAAAAGCGGCCACAGGGCCCAACGGTGGCAAAAGAACAGGTACAAGCGGAGGCGGATTCTTTCTTGATGAAGCGAGGCTTGGTTGTTGAGGCTTGATGTTCATTCATGAAGAGCAGATGCGAATCTTGGCAGTAGACTTGATCATGATGAGGGCTTGGCCACGAAAGCAGAGGCCATGCACGCTCTGCCGCCTTTGCTGCACAATCTACACTTTTTGGAAGAAGCGCTCTCGTCTCGGCGAAGCGAATTGTTCACGTCGGATCTCGTCACTAAATAAGAGGCGTCCATGTACAGTTGGTAGACCATTCATTCCCTCATCTCTACCAGTCCTCACGCCCAAACAACCACGGAGCCTCGTCCTCGCAGGGCATCGTTCGCCGTCCCGTCTCCCGCGACGAATCACCGCCATCGCCCCAGTCTTGTTTGTGTACGCACACCGCCCCAGAACGCCAGAGAGCGAGAACCAGAGTCTCGAATGCAAATCCCACAATGTTCCCACACAGCCGAGGCAAGTCCCGGCCGGATCATGCGCCGTCCCAGCCCTTCCCAGCAAGGTATCCCATGACAAAGTCGAAGGTCGCGCCCCAGCCCAATATCTCTCCACCGTGTCGACGTCTCTCCGACGTGTCGAGGAGTTGCCGTGGCATGGCCATCCCATGCGAATGCTCGGCGTTGTGAATGAAATGAAATGAAAACAATGCAACAAAAGAAAGAAGTAGTCTGAACAAGGCAGAAGCGGCGGTCTATTTCTTCCGTGGTCTCCGTTGCGTAGAAGGATTCTGGCGCCCGGCTCTCTAAGCGCCGAGCTCACTGACCGCGAAAGACGGCGTGGTGGGCTGAAGCACATATCCGTTCGTCTGGGCCGCGGAGAGCTGGGCCATGCTCTCTCGCTCGGCCTTCTCTCGCTCGCGTTGGAGCTTTTCGGATTTGGTAATTCGAGGCTTGCGTGTGATGGAGCCCCCTCGGGAGCCTGGGCCGCCACCGCGGCCGGTGGCACCCCCTCTCGTCGACCCTCTGCTGCCACGGCCGCCCCTGCTACCGCGTCCACGTTTAGGAGGTTCGTGGCTGTGAATTGATTAGCTCGGTGTACTAAAGTCAATACGGGAGAAATCACGTACCCAGCCGGGGGCTTCTCTACTTCGGGCACCAGAGGGCCCGAGTAAACGAAAAAGCCGTCCCTGCTCGCCGCAGCCTGAGCTTCCCATAAAAGCTCCGAGTCGTCGACAAAGTCGTCATCCACGTCATACTGGTCCTCCTTGAAGTTGCGCTTCTTCTTAGGTTTCGCTTGCGCATCCGGTCCGCTCGTTCCGCCATTCTCCGGGTTGCTAGCCTCGCCGTCTGACAGATCTACCGACATCTCATCGCCCGACTCGCGGCCCGACTCTATCTTCTCCAGAGACGCGGCGGCGGCGGCGATGCGGGCCTTTCGGTCTCGGTTGGCGGCAAGTCGAGGATGCAGGGCATCCCATCCGTATCGCTCCTCGGCCATGCGCATAAAGTTGACGTACTTGTTGGTCTCACCGATCTTGATGGGAATGTTGAGAACGATGGTCGGGGCCTGCAGCTCCTCGCCCGGTTTCGCTCTGCCAAAGTCGAGGATAGACCTGCCTTCGCTGTCCTGGCCCACATCGTCCAAGTTGTCGGTTCTGGGAGTGGAGACTCCGGTGTTGGGCTTCTCGACCTTGCGCACGGGGCCGTTGGAGATGGTGGTGAAGTTGGCCTGGTTCACGACCGGGCGCGGGGCCGGGGGCGGCGGTGCGGGAGCGTCCTTCTTGGCCTCTTGGGCGGCCTGACGGGCCGCCGGCGTGGGCGTCGGGGTCGGCCGGTACGAGGGCGAAGGAGGCACGGAGGACGAGTCCTGCGCCTGCAGCCGCGAACCGGGCTGGTACCCCTGATGCGATTGGCTCGGCGAGGTCATGGGGGGAGCGGTCGGCTCGACCATGTTTGCGATGGACGGCGAGCGGTGGGCCAGCTGGTGGGTTGGCCCTCGAGGGGAGCCCCCGGTCGGCTGGAACTGGGTGCTGCTGTGCGACGTCATGGTCTCGCGCACGGGATCATAGTTGCCGCGTATTGGGTCGTAGCTCAGGCCACTGCTGCGCACGGGAAAGCTGGTGCTGCTGCTGGCCGAGTTGGAGGGCGGGTCGGCGTTGAGGATGCTCTGCATGGAGCTGGGGTAACCCTCGCGCTTGGCCATCTTGGGCGAGTAACGATGCTCGGAATGCAGCTGTTGGTGTTGGTGATGCTGAGAGGGAGACGACATAGAGATGGTGGCTGCGGTGTGCGTTCCCGAAGCGGAAGCCGTGGCCGGTCGCGAGGAGGCGTCGCCGTCGGTATCCACGTCAGAGGCAGCCGCGATCTTGCGCTTGCGCTGGATAGCCGGGGCGCTGAGATCGCGAGGCTTCCTGGCCTTGCGGGCCTTGGGCTGGTCGGGGCCCTCGGCGGCCGTCGCCTTGGGCTTCAGCACAGAGCCGGGCTTGCGGCCAGGCTTCTTGCGCGGGACGCCGGCTGCGGTGAGCTGCACCCACTTGCCGTCGATGAACTCGAAGCGCTTCTGCGCGGGTTGGCGGCTGCCCGTGGCCGAGCCAGAGACGGAGCCAGAGCCAGCGCCCGCGACGGCGCCCGTAGCGCTGCCCGTGGCGCTGCCGGAGCCGGGGGACGGCTGCTGGTACTGCTGGAAGGTGATCTGTCGCTGTTGCTGCGACGGCCCGCCAGACGATGGCTGGCGCTGTTCGTTGCCCACGACGATTTCTCCCCGATCCATATCCATGGTGTTGTTGCCGTTGCCGTTGCTCTGGCGTCCGGCGTTGGTTCGCGAGGGCGATCCCGGCTCAGACAGCGAGCCCGAGGGCGGCGACGAGAGGTCCTCGACTGAAGATTCGTATCGTGACGTGTCGCCAGCAGCGGCCATGTTTGGCTGGGACGACGACGACTCCGTTCAGCCCGCTCCGCGTCACGTCGTTGACGTAGAGAAGGGTCCGGCGGGTTGCTGGACAGCGCCTGCGAAGTGCTGGACAAACAGACAGGTAGGATGGCGACAAATCAGAAAACCACGTGTCGAGTCAACGGCTCGTCGAGACCGGCATTGGTTGGTTGCAGTGAAATTAAACAGAACCAGGCCGGCGGGGGGAGGCGGAGACTGGAACAAGGACAAATAAGGGAACTGCTAAGAAAGGAATGGAACGACGGGCTGCTGTCGCAGTGAAGCACGATCTGGGGTCGGACTGATTGACGGTGGCGTCGCTGCAGCAGTTGCAGGCCGAATTGGGATTGGGGTGCGGCGTGCGACGTGACTGGCCAGCGTGGGCTGGACAGACGGGGGGACTCGAACGAACGGGGTGCGTGCGGGTGGGCAACGCAAAGGGAGCCAGCGGGCGTGGGGCACCCAGGAGCTGGGAATAGCCTCACGAACCGCCGTCTCGCCGTCGGGCGACGTCGCCAGCAGGGAACGCGCGCCCTGCCGCCACGCAGCAGCGCTCGAGACGCGGGGCTACGGCGGATCCGGCAGCAGCGGCGAGTGCGGCAGCGGGCGCTGCACGAAATGGCGCACCTTTGGCGATGGTGCGGATGGCGCGACGATGCGAAATCGATGCAATCAGCAGGCGTGGGCGGTCGAGTTGCGCGGTGCGGTTGTTGCGGGAGGTGAAAAGGAGAGGAGGTGGGCGACGAGGGGAGAGAGATTTGGGCAGGACGCGGATGCGGATGCGGATGCGGATGGGGGATCAGGATGGGGCCGGAATTTGGCTTGGGGATGGCTACAATTTCTGCGAGACGGAAAACAACATTTCTTCTTCCACCAGCAGTGAAAAACGGGGCGAGCCGGCTTAATCAGGCGGCATCAAGGAGTCGGGACAGGGGACAGGAGAACGAGCGAAGGGGGGGGCTCGGGGGGCAGGCATAAGCCTCCAGACAGTCCAGACGGGCTAAACTCCAAGAAAACTATCAGACTCGACGCGAAATAAAACACCGAGGCTTGGGAGTTGGGGGTCCTCGCCTCGCCTCGCCTCGCTGGCCAGAGCCGGGCAGAGTCAGCACAGCAGGCAAAGTCATGGGACGGCGAGTGGCTGCTCCGGGTTTAGCGTGCCCTGGAGAGAGAGCGCGGCCAAGGGAGGCAGGGAGGGAAACGGCATCGAGGAAAGAAAAGCGACAGCGGTGAGAGAGACAAGAGACGGCAACGTGCAACAAGAGACAAATGCAAGGTCCGAGGTGCAAATGGGACCCGGGCCCAGGCTAGGTACGTACCCGCGCCGTTGCCCGTAGCCGCTGTCCCCCCCCC
>JALHCA010000706.1:0-20397 GCA_024340505.1 Tolypocladium nubicola | reverse complement strand
GCGGGTACGAGCTACGTGATTGTAAAGGCGCTGGATAGGGGTGGTTCATAGGGGTTCGGGGGGGGGGGGTGCTTTTTCCGATGGCGTCTGATTTGGAGCATGGCGTTGGCGGGTTAAAACTCGGGATATGAAAGCCGGGCTGCTAGAGATGTTTAGCATCACGACGTTCGCGAACCGCTCTCAGCAAGCACTCGCCCGGCACGGCTTGGGAACACCAGGCACAGTTCGTGCTGGCGTAGAACGCGTCCACTCGGTTATGGAATGAACAGACGGTAATGTAATACGCTTTTCTCCGCTATACACATCTTCAGGAGTGATACAGGATAAATGCCTGTTAACGCTATGCATCGCCCGCGTTTCCTCGCCACGTCGCCAGAGCTCGGTCCGTGTGCATTTAGCCTCGCCACCACTCTTCCCACCGGCTGGGAATTTTCCGCCGTCTCCCCTAGGGAATGCAAAAGTCGATCCAGCTGCCGAGGTAGTCGAGCCTGTTGCCCATGTCCTCCTGGATCTTGTAAATCACCTCAAACTCCTTAAAGCTGAGACGTCCCCAGCCGCCCCGCTCGGCGGCCTTGGCCTCTGCCGAGTTCAACATCGACCACCTCCGCAGCACGCCGATGGTTGGCTCGCTGACGGTCGAGGTCTCCGACTCGTGCCGTGAGCGCTTATCGTCGCCATCTTCAAATAGCGCATCTGCCGACTGCGTAGGCATTGAGCTCCAGTCGTGGTAGGGAGTCGCGTCGCTGTTGGGACGGAACTGGGGCATCGTGGGGTCGCGATATCCCTCGGGCGCTTCGTCTCCACTGACCGAGGTCTCCGAAGGTATCGTATAGTCGGAGAGATTGATCGAATAGTCGAGCTCCACCGCGTTGCGCGGCGCATCTGGTACCGGCACGACTTGGTATCCGGTTTCAGAGAGCAATTCCTCCAGAGTCTTGTCCTCGGCAGACCTCTCGGAGGCACGGCCCAGGGGCTGTGTAGGTTCCTCAGACTCATCATTCTCGTGTTCTGACTTGAGCGCCTCGATTTCCTCTTTGTACTTTTGCCGCTGCTCCTTCGTCTCCGCCGCCTCGACTGCCAGATCTTCGACACATTTAAAGATGGTGTCAAGCAGCTCATTGAACGCTTGCTGCGTCACCTGGTAGAGGATCTCCTTGCCCGCGTCTTTTTCAGCGTCTGGAATGTCCATGCCTCCCCATCGCTCCGGGACGCTTCTGGACGATGTCGACGGATTGGACCGGATGTCGTAGTCATCCACGTCTTCTGCAAACCGAACCTTGGAGCTCGATCGCGAGCGGGTGATTGACGGGGCTGCTTGGCCGCCCGACTTGGCGTCTTCAACTGCCTTGTTGAGGTGCACGAGTATGTCTTCGTCGTTGTCCCAGTCCTCTGGGGCCACGCCACCTTCCTCCTCGTCGAGGTAGAACTGGCGCCTCTTCCATCTCTCGTGCAGCTGGCCCCGCGCCATATCTCGGCGTTGCTTCTCCAGCTTGGGTGCTTGACGGCGGGCCTGAGATAGAAATCTAGCCCGGCGCTCGCTGTCCGTTTGCGCTGCGCCGGCGGCGGAGTCAGAGTCGCGTTGGTGCCCATTGGCGTCATCGCGCTCGTCATCACCATCGTCGTCTTCCTGGCCGTCGGCCTCATCCTCGGTTTCCTCAACCTCTGGGTGATGGTTGCGCGCTATGATCTCGGGGAGCCCGTCGAGGGTTGTCGGCGGCTCCAGCAGAGTCACCCAGTACGATCGGTCTGTGTCGTTGCCGCTCAGTCGCCGGACAGTGCGCCAGTTGGTATCTGCGTCTCTGTGGGCAACGAACCGGCGACGAGGTCGATGCTCAGTGTCGTAGGCAAACAGGCTCGTCAAGATGTCCTCGCGGCTCGCCGTGTCGCCGCGGTCCTCGACGGTGGCGCCTTGATAGCCATCGTCGACGTCGATGCTGCCGTCTTGATGGTACGTCTTGCCCTCGAATCGCACATCGCCGTCGGCAGCAGGCACTCTCCCCTCTCGGCCAAAGAGGCTGCTGAGCGGCTGACGACTCGTCACCAGCTGCTGGGCCTCTGTGCTGGCGAGGAGCTGGTCTTCGAGTCCGTCGAGGATGTCCTTGTGCATCTGCTTGTACAAGACATAGTATGCTCGAAACATGCGGAGAAAGTCTCGCCTGTTAACGTAGCCATTACTGTCAATATCGTAGCCCTCGAATACCTTGCGCAACTTGTCCTTGCGCTTCCGGTAGGACAGGCCGTTCAGGAACTCGGAGAAGCCAATAAGGCCGTCGTTGTTGGAGTCGTAAAAGGAGAACATGCGGTCGTGGATGAGATTCGGCGCGGCGTGACGAGAGCCGCCAGTGGGCACGAGGCACCGCTCAAAGGTCTTGCGATCCATGGCGACGCACAGCTCGTCCGGGTCCTCTCTCCACTCGGAGTTGGCCATGAAGGTCCATTGCTCCCAAAAGGCCTCCAGCTCCGGCCGCTCGAAACCGGTATCCCTCGACAGCTTCGAAATCAACCCCCGCGGCAGATTACGCCGGCAGGTGTCAGGGTCGCCCGTGTACCAGACCGGCTGCATCTGCCTAGGACCAAACGGCGGCGCGGGCACTCTGATTTTGTAGAAGATGTGCGTCCTGATATGGAGCCCCTGGGTCTCGCAAGTCTCGCACAGATCAAAGTCGGCGCAGTTGGCGCATCGGTAGCGCACGCCGCGTATCGGGACCATGCCGCATGCATTACACTGGCACCCCCTGTGGACGCACCCGTTGCGCCTCGCGTTGTCCTCGGAGACCCGAAACAGTAGGTTCACGATGTTATGGCCGGCGCGCTGCGACGGCGGGAACCCAGACGGGTCGTTCCACCACTCCTCCTCGGCGGCCGTCTCCGCGTCGCCTGCGGGGGGCTGGTTGCTGGCCTCGACGTTTTCGTCGCCCGGGGCCTCCGAGGATGAGCTGGAACGTGTGTCATCCCTCCGGGGCGTATGGCGGGTGCGGCGGATCGCGTTGCTCCTATGCAGGTTCCCGCCAGGAGGGAGCTCCTCTGGCCGAAGCGCCCGGCTGGACCGGTAGGCGTAGTATCCGACGGACGCGGCGGCCACGGCGGACACGATGGCCACGGCCAGTCGCGGCCGCGTCAGGGTGTCGGCCGAGGGTGTCGATAGCCACATGGTGAGGCTCACAGCATCTTAGCGGTGGGAGCGGGCTGCGAGGGGTGGTCACTTTGGTGCGCCGCTCAGCAGGTGGAGCTTCGTGCTCGGCGATGGTATGCGGGCGGCAAAAGTACTCAAACAAGACGAGGTGTTCGGTCCGCAAGCCGCGTGGCGTAGTTGCAGAGTACGTGTCGTCGGATCGAGATGGCGATGTTGGAAAGTCGAGATACGTGGAAGCGCGTAGTTGTTGCGAAGGAGCTTATTAGTGGGAGCTCAGGTAACCTGCTAGTGGACATTCATCAGTGGGCCACCAGCCTTCTTGTACCTGCTCCACTGCAGCACCGGCTTGGCTTCCATTGGCGGAGCCCGATTTCGATGATGCTGCAATGATCTGACGATAACCTCTTCGCGACATCCTCCTCCCCTCACCGTTGTCCTCTCCAGCCAGACTCTCTCCTGGGGCACAGCTTCAACATGGCAGACAGACCGCCGCCGCCGTTTACGGGGCAGATGCCCTCGTCCTTTGACGACAATCAGTATGCGCGCCCGGCCGCTGGGAGAGGCAGCACGCGCCGCGAACAAACTTGCTCACACGGCCTTTAGGGAGTTTTTCAACGAGCGGCCCATGCAGAAAGTCGTCCGGAAGGTCAAGGAAGAGCCCCTCGTCCCTCTCGGTACGTCTCTGGAGCCGTCCACTCCTGTACCGACTGCTGACCCCCCGCGCACACAGGCATCGGCCTCACCGTCTTCGCCTTCGTCAACGCCTACCGCGCCCTCCGTCGCGGCGACTCCCGGCAAGCCAACAAGATGTTCCGCGCCCGCGTCGCCGCGCAGGGCTTCACCGTCATCGCTATGGTCGCCGGCAGCATGTACTACAGCCGCGACCGCGAGAAGAGCGCCGAGCTGCGCAAGCTCAAGGAGCAGCGCGACGCCGAGGAGAAGCGCCAGAAGTGGATCCGCGAGCTCGAGGTCCGCGACGACGAGGAGCGGGCCATGAAGGCGCGGCTGGAGAAGCGCATACATGGCCAGGCCAGGCCGGACGGCGAGGTCGAGGCCGCGACGGCGACGGCGACGCCCGGCACGGGCGGCATCCTCGGCAAGATCGGGTTGTGGTCGCAGGGAGAGAAGACGGCGGTAGAGGAAGAGGCGGCCAAGGCCGTCGGGGCAGACGACAAGAAGCCAAAGAAGAGCAACCCCAAGAGCTCCCTGGGGGCCATTGGCGAGGTCATTGCGTCACAGAAAAAGGAGGACCCCAAGTCGAAAGACGAGGAATCGAAGAAATAGACACCGTTTCGGGCGGCAGTCATCATGTTGGACGGCGTCTGGGAGGCTGGTTTTGTAAAAAGTCATGTACGATATACGCGGTGGATGCTATCCTGGCATTGTGGCCCTACTCTTGTACATTCTGGTCAAGTCATTCAAGACATGTATCAACACGATCCGCTCACTTGGCAGGAATACAAGACTCTACGCCATCGATCCGCCGCTCCGGTTCGCACCGATCAGGCCGGCCATCTCCAGCAACGCCCTGTCCGCCTCGATATCCCCCGACCCGAGGTTGATCTTGCGCCGGGCCTCGGCCTCGCGCTCCTCCCACGCCCACCGCTGCGCCTGCGCCTTGGCCTCTTCGTCGCCGCCGCAGCCCCAGACCTCGAGGCGCTCGATGCGGAAGCGGTCCTGGAAGTCGTGCTTCCGCGCCAGGCTCGTGTGGAACGCGCCGCCGCGGGACCGGTAGTCGTGGTTGAAGACGCCAAACTCGAACGAGTCGTTGAGGAGCAGGGACACGGCGCCCAGGGAGAACATCTCGTCCCTGCGGTGGGACTTGGAGGGCTTGGAGTGGGGGCAGCCAAAGGATAGGCAGGCTTTGTTGCCCGGGGGCTTCGTCAGGGCGACGTAGTCGGTGTTGATGGTCGACGCGGGGAACACGTCGTGGATGGGCTCCAGCTGGAAGAGCACAGTCTCCGAGTCGCCGAAACACTCCTTGTGCGTGTGCTTCCAGGGCTCCCTGGTGTAGACCCCGAACGTGACGCGGTCAGACCTGCTCCCGTGGGGGGACCGCTTCGTGGGCAGCGATTCGGCAAACGACGACTCCTGCCCGCCATCCGGGACGTCCGCCAGGCGCGTCCCGCTCACGAGGAGCAGCGTTGGGGCCCGCCAATTGAAGACCTTGGTCTCGAAGCTGCCCATCGAGAAGCCCGCGTGGCTGCCCGAGTACAGCAGCCGCACCCGCCGGAACAGCGACGAGCCGGGGAGGAACATGGCGATCTGCGACAGCATGTGGTCGTTGAGGATCTCGCCCTTGTCCGGCAGCAGCGGCTGCGCAATCTGGGGCGGCGGCTTGCTCACGGAGGCCCCCCGCCCGTCGATGTGTCTTGAAAAGTCGAGGTTCTTGGAGAAGAGGAAGTGCTCGAAGAGGCCGTTGAACCCGTTGAAGAGGTTGGGACACAGCACGGGGATGACGGTCTTGAAGTGCCGGTAGCGGATCCCCGGGGACGTCTCGGCGTCGACAAATGCGGCGAGGATGTTCTCGGCCGTCGAGCGCAGGCCGTCGAGCTCTTCGCCCGACACCCGGCTCGAGTACTGCGAGAGGCTTTCCTGGCCTTCCAACGGCGCAGCCAGGAGGAGCAGCATCAGCAGTTTTCGGAAATTGTCAGTAGGAATCATGGCACTGTAAAACTCTGGGGCGCTGCCTTGTCTGACTGCATCTGCGATGTCGAGGAGCTCATACGCGGTCAGCACCAAGTCATCGTCGTCGCCCCCATTCTCATCATCGTCAGCGGGGGCATCGACGGCAAAGCCTCCGGCTTCGGCTCCCGCCGCGCCCTTGACGTCCTCCGCCTCGGGCGGCGGCGGCGGCGACGCGGCTCCCGCCTCCGACGCCTTGCGGTCGTACACGGCCAAGCTCTTGAACAGCAGCTTGGTGCGGTCCGTCGCCCCCTTGGTCAGCACCCGCCGGTACCGCTCCGTCATGATGACGACGACCATGATGACTTGCGGCAGCTCCAGCACGACGGGCGCGTCCTCCAGGAACGGAAACGCGCCGAGGTACGAGACCATCTGGAAGACGACGGGCGACGCGCCGAGCACGTCTGGGATCTCCAGGTACCGCGCGACGGTGTCCTCCTTGAGGTACCGCACGGAGCCCTGCTGGTCGGCGAGGCCCTTGAAGACGTCCTTGAGGCAGTAGTACTCGAGCGACGTGAAGCATTTGTCCTTGAACCGGAGCGCCTAGGAACGCGGAATCAGCATCTGTCACGGGGTGTCGTCGCGGCGAACGAGGCTCACGACTCACGAGCTCGTGTACCAGCTCCTCATGCGAGCGCCGGCGCGGCTGCTCGTCCGACTGTGACTGGCCCATGTTGAGCGGCCTATTCGGCTCTCATCGCTTCCAATGCTCGGTGTCACGGTCTCTCATACCCAGCATCGGCGATTATAGCAGGAGAGCCTTGGGGGATTGTGTTTTGTCGGAGTGTTGTGATGACATGGTTTCAGCGCTGCCTCGTTGTCGTACGTCACTAGTACGAGGTACATGTACACTGGAGCGCGCAACAGACGCCACAGATAAAGTTAACACGTGCCTGGCATTGGCTGCGTCTCACCGTGTCGCGACTTGGACGCAATTTTACAGCATTTCACGGAACCGCATGCTTGAGGAGCGAGGATTGTTTTGCCCCTTGTTGAATTCACAATCAGACCACATGCTTTGTGTCGTGCCTGCAGTCTGCAGTCTGGATGTACCTGCTACCCTATACTACGTATCACATTCGCCTCTTCAACTCCACGGCCTGTACATCGCCTTGTTCTCCTGATCTTCTGCGCACCACATCTCGCAGCTCCGTGCTCGGCTGGATATACGGCTCAATCGTCTTGCGTACCAGAGTCCTCTGCTCAAAGGCATACGCCATCCCGATCAGCGTCTCCTCGCTATACAGGTCGCCCGCAAACCCCAGGCCAAATGGTTGGTTCGGCGCCGTGCTGTTCATGTCCCCGTACTCCGACTTCCGCACCGGCGTGTCATCTGGGGCCCTCCCCAGCGGGACTGTCACCACGGGGGTGCCGAGGGACGAGCTCATCAGGTACGAGTAGGGCGTGGGCATCACAATGGCGTCGAGCGAGTAGTTCCTGAGCGCGCCGGTGAGACCCAGGTGGCCCGTGTAGTAGCGCTGCTTGGTGTAGTTGCCCCAGAACTCGGGAGACGTGTTGTCCACTCCTTGCTCCAGGACCGCGTCCCAGACGGAGACGTCCCGTTCTGGATATCCCTCTAGTGGGTGCCTCATGGTGAATTCTCGCAGCTCGGCCAGGGATGTGATGTTGTTCGGGTTGGTCCTGAGTTTCGCGAGATAGACTGGCAAGTCAGTGAGAAAGTCGGCTCCGCTGACCTTGAAGCCGTGTGTATTATCTTTCCCGAGCACGAGCTCGACGCCAGGCAGGACGATGCCATCGACAGTATGGGCGCCGGCAGAGCGAAGCAGGTCCAGAGTTGCGTTGAAGACGTCGAATGCCGGCAGCGATGTTGCATCGACGCCCCAGTCCACCAGGTTGCGCGGCACACCGATCCGCTTTCCCCGAAGACCCGACTCCCTGCACGCCGCCACGTAGTCGGGCAACCCGTCCTTGAAGGGGCTGGCGAGCGTGTAGTTGTCGTTCACGTCCCGGCCGGCAATGACCGATAACAGATATGCGGCATCCTTGACCGTCCTCGCCATCGGCCCCACGGTGTCCTGATGCTCGGATATGGGGACGACCAGGTATCGAGAGGTGAGCCCAACGGTGGGCTTGATGCCGACAATGTTGTTCAGGTGCGAGGGATGGGATATGGACCCGCTGGTCTCGGTGCCCAGCGACGCCCACGCCAGACCCAGAGACGACGCAACGGCACTCCCAGACGAGGACCCCGACGGGTCGTGGCCGGGGAAGTAGGCGCCGAGCGTCTGGCCGCCGTACGCGGACCAGCCGGAGCTCACGTTGCCTCTGCAGTCGGCCCACTGCGAGAGGTTCGTCTTGCCCAGGATGACGGCGCCAGCCCGTCTCAGCTTGGCGACGACGGTGCTGTCCTCCCTGACTCTCGCTCCTAGGAGGGCGTACGACCCGGCCGTGTTGTTCATCTTGTCGTCGGTGGCGATGTTGTCCTTGACGAGCACGGGTATGCCATGCAGCGAGCCGAGGCGCACACCTCCGACTCTCCGTACGAGGTCCATCTCGGCCGCGATCAACAGGGCATCCGGGTTGAGCTCAGTGACGGGCCGCAAGACCGCATTCACTTCCTCGATACGGGCGATGTAGGCGCGCACCAGGTCGACGCTGGTAAACGACCCGGCGTCGAGTCCTGACCGGAGCTCCTCGAGTGTCGCGTCGAGCAACGGCGGGAAGCCATTGACGGTCTTTGCTTGCGGAGTGCAAATGTCCAATGAAACGAAGGCGCAGGTCGCTCCCAAGAGGGCGCCGACGATGCGAGAGATGAGCATCGCCAGCGGAACCTGGCAGCGGGATTTACGATGAGTTCAAAATTTCGCTTGAATGAATGGTCGAATGAGTATCGTAGGCAATCCAGACACAAAATAAAGGACATTAAAGTTGCTGATGCGCAATGCTGACAACGGGGGCGACGCAGTTCCTGGGGAAACGGTACCCGACTTGATGGATTACTCTCGTGCAGCAGTGCGGCAGTATGCCGTCTCACCCGTCAGTCTTCGCTACCAACACCGGCTTCTTGATAGCGTTTGTACAACAGGGTTAAATAGAGTCTCCCTATTTGAGTATATGTATATCCCTATCGGTGCCGTATAGGCATACCTTGAGTCGATAAAGGGAATGTACGGAATATAGGAGCAGGGAGGGAATGAGGGCATAGAAAAGGTGCTCGTTTGGCCAGCTGGTGAGTGTAAATAGAGACATGCGTGTGTCAGTAGACCTCTCAACACATGCCGCGTAAGCCCTCTTGATCACCTACTTACTACATTAAATGGTAGCAACCCATCTACCCTTGCAAATTAGATATTCCTCAAATCAAGCCTTAATGGCAGCAGAACCGATACCAGACGTTCCCCTTCCCTTCCAATATCCCCCGTCCGTCTTGCCCAGATACCTCCCTTTCCAACCTTCATTCCCGTTTGAACCCCCTCCGGATCAATACCTAGTCTTCGTCTTCGTCGACCCCGTCAAAGAGCAGGTGCGCGTCCGCCTGCGTGCAGCCCGGCCCGCAGACGCAGTAGTCCCACCCCATGAAGGAGCAGACGAGGCGCTCGCGGAATCCACACTTGCGGATATGGCACTTGCCGTCCAGGAGGTTGACCTTCTCCTCCTCCTTTTCCTTGCGGCCCTCGTCTTTCTGGCCGCCCTTGGCAGTTGGCATCGGCGTGTTCCACCGGTTCGAGGTGGGGATGGAGACCACGGTAAGGTTGGGGGTTACGTTGAATCTGGGGGCGACCGTGCTGACGTTCATCCAAGAGGCGTTGAAGTACCGAGGCCCCCCGAAGCGCCAGTTCCCGGAAGCTCGCCTGACCTCGAGAGGTGAATTGGTCTTGGTCGGGGTGTCTCTCTTGACCAGGCTCCCGTGGCCCGGCTCGTCGGTGCTCACGGCCCTCTTGCGATCCTCTTTCTCCTTCTTGTACGCCCACGCAATCTTGGCACGTCTGAAGAGCCCTCCTTTAACGCGCGGGTACGCAGGGTCGCCCCCCTGGATCCATCTTCGCAGGTCGTCGCCTGGCACCTTGCCGTGCAGCTTGTGGAGCTTGTCGGCCATACCCGACCGGTCGTTCTTGGGGATTCTCGTGCGGATCAACGACCCGCTGCGGCGGCTGTGGAGCAGCTTGGCAACTTCCTGCTCGCAGTCAGGTCAGTCTTCGCTCCCGGGTTGCAGTCACAGGGGGGGTACTTACACGGTGGGCCTCAAAGAGCTCGTCGAGACGCTTAGACATGATGTTGCGAAACTCATCGTCCCGTTCGAAGTTGGCGGCTTGCCTACGCAGCGACACGAGCCAGTTGGAAGCCTCGATGCTGTACTGCAGCAGCAGTCACGTCAGCATCAATGTTTAGGACGACCGCCCAGCGATCGGCCACGTACCTCTTGGTAGCACAGCGCGCAGTGCATCTGGGAGCTCAACTCTGGAGTCCAGTACAGCTGCCGCTTCAAGCCCGCCAGGAGCTTCTGCCAGGACATCATCATCCGAAGGACAATCTGGAAAACGGTCAGTATCAGGGGTATCTCGAGCCAGGGGACCTCTATTCGACACTTACCACCGCCTCGCCCCTTTGCTTGCACACGCCTGCTACAATCTGATCGCATGTCTCCGGCCGAATTTGCTCCGTGTCAGGAGTAATGTTCCGGGCAATCCACGCCATGGCTCTCGCAGCAGTGCAGAAGTCCTCATCGTTGATGGGCGGCTCATGGCCACCCCACTGCGGCACTCCCTTGGCATGGCCGTAGTTTCCGGGATGAATCGGGGAGACTGCATCGCCGGGCCAACTGCCAGCATTGCCTGGGCTGTTGGACCGGAACCAGTCTTCGATGGCCTGGATGAAGGGTGGCTTTTTGTCCCACCCGTCGTCACTCGCCCTCACAGACAGGTGTGAAGACAGGCGCGCACGCGCCGCAGAGCATGAAGGCGGTTCCTTTTGTTCCTCCAGCGGCACGATGCTTCGAGATCCGGTGGCATCTGATCGAGGAACAGACGCCAGGGCGAGCGAGCCCGGAATCAAACACAGAATGCTGAGCTTCATGGCTGCGAGCCGTTCGTTTGTCAGTGTCTAGGGAGGGATCCGAGTGTGTGGAAGAGGGATAAACAAACTCCGGTGGCAGTACTGGTCAATATTTTAATACGTGGAAGCGACTGGCGTCCAGGGGCTCGACGCCAGCACCATTAGAGTTCATGTTGTTGTCGTCGTGGCACCACGAAGGTTCTAACTTGCAGTTGGCGGCCTCTCTCTAGAATGATTCCTCGAATAAAAGTCGGCCGCCTTGTACTCTATTTTGAACTCTACTGTGATCTGGTGCGGCGGGCATGTAGCATCGCCCAAGGCTCGTGTCTCTGCGACTCTGAGAACAACAAAGAGCAACTCACCCCCCTCGCGCCTCTATTCATTCCGATACAAAAGAAGGAGATGAGTTATGTTTTGGAAGCCGCCCACGTTGTTATTTATCTAGAATTTGTCACCTGGCCGAAGCAGTGGCCGCGGACTTGCTCGGTTCCCCCTTTTCAGAGGCCGCCCGGAGTCGCCTTGAATCTTCTAGTAGACGTGTAGTGTAGAAGCCACATAGGGCCTAATGGTTTTCGTCATGCCAAAGTGTTTTGATGCCACTCCAGGGTGTGCTGCCCTCATCACTGGACGCACCATGAACACTTCCGGGCGCCGCACACAAAAGTCTATTCTGTGTGGTCTGCCTGACCGTAGACATAGCGAAGCGAGCTCGTAAACGTAAACAACAGAGTCTCCCATCCGCAGCCGCGCGTCCTGCACAACACATCCAAGTCTCGACCAGGCTGCCGTACACCATGGTGAACCTACACAGCATCCTCGCCGCAATCCTCGCCGGGCACCTGATCCAGCCCGCCGCCGGGCAGCTCAACCTACACGGCGTCCACCCTTTCCCTGCAACGGGTCGCTGGGGCTGGAACGACACGCAGTCGTCGCGGCAGATGAACGCCTCCTTCGCCACGCCGCATAAGCTGCTCTTCCAGAACGAGATGGCCGTGTGGCCCGTCCACACCACGATCTTGGGGAACCTGCTCCTGGACGTGGTCAAGGGGCAGATGAAGCTGCAGAACCTCGTGCCGCCCGCTTGCAACTTCTTCAACGCATCCATCGTGAGGCGCTTTCCCGCTGTCTGCTTGACGACTGGGTGCGGCCTGTGCTGACGCGCCCCGGCAGGACAAGTGGCACGGTCTGGTGTACGCCCAGAAGCCTCTGTACAAGACGCTCACTCGAGCCAAATACCTCGAGGTACGAAACACCCTCGAGCAGACGCGCCACGGACGGCGGTGATAACATAAAGCAGGCTCTCCAGGCCTTACGCACCGCCACCTATCATTTGAAGACCACCTGCCACATCCAAGTCTGGTGGCTGCCCGTCGTCCAAGCCCCGACCTTTGAAGTCCTCATGGACAACATTGTAAGCCAACCGCCAGACCTCGGTGCCGTTCCAAGAGCTAATGCGTGACCACTAGCTGCTCATCGGCCTCCTCCATGATGCCAGCGGCTGGGACAGCATGCCGGCGTTCCTGAGCGACCTCCCATGGCTGGTCGTTCGGGACCTGGTCGAGATCAGCAACATTGACGTTGAGGAGAAATTCATGGTTCTGTGGCAGGACGAGGAGCTCTGAGAGCCGCAAACTCACGTTCACCCACGGCGAGCAGGCTGAATGCTAAAGAGGGCTGTGCTGGGCGAGGTTCAGGTTCCAATCGGGTCAAGACACGTGGATGAGCTCTTTGGTAGGGTGAATGGGTGTAAATGAACTGCACGAAATAACAGCGCATCGCAACTTGGTGGATGCGGCGCCTCTTCAACGCATAGCTAGGTACTTAATATGGTATTCAAGTCAGTCGCTCACAATGAACTCAAAGTTACACTCAGCATTCGCCAACTTCCTGTGTCTCCCAGTCATGATTCAATACTCCCAGTTCCCGTTTCCGGCGTCCAGACACGTCCGGTCCGCCCATGAAGCTTCCCTCGCGACAACAATTCGTAACAAACATAGTATCTAGTGCAATTCTTGCGCCAGGCTCCAACACCAGAAATGCCCATCGCTATATGGCTTCCCTGTCCCTCGCAGCAACAGATCGAATGAGCTGCTCGTATTTGGTCTGGCGTTCTTGCTCCGGATCTCGGAACTTGATTGTATCAGACGCGTCTAACAGCTTGTTGGCGGAACCCGTGGTCCAGAGGACGCCAGGCTTCGGAGCCTGGCTGCGTTCTGGCTCTGCATCAGACTTGGGCGTGGAGCTGTTCGTTTTCGGCTCATCTATCGCGACAGCCGCATCCTGATCACTATCCCGTTCGAATCGGGGCAGTCGCATAGCCAGTAAAATGTACTCTGCACGGGTCATGTTGTCCATTACATCATCCATGTATCGTCGTACTTCGTCTTGTGGCGCGACGACCCTGGCCAGATTCTCTAAATGGCGGCCAGTGCTTGTTTGGAGGCGAATTGTGAGCGGCTGATAATAGTCTAGAGTTGGGTCTCCTCCGTAGTCCGAGATGCTGCCTTTGCGAACGATCAGGAACGACGCCACTACCTGTTGTCCAGATTGCGTTGGTAGAAACTCCAGGATACTATACTTGGGAAACAGATACCGGTCTCCGTTGCCGAGGTCAAACACAACAGCCGAGATGTCTGGCCGAGCAACAGGTGGAGGCCCCTTTGAGCGCAAGGCCTGGGGGTTCGCATGCTGCACAGTATTGGAATTGGCGGCCTTGGCATGGCCATTGGGCAGCCCGTTCGGCACCGGCTGCTTCGCTGGTGGCGGTTGAGGGACAGGAGGAGGACCCTTGGGGACAGTCTTTGCGTCCCGGTGCAGTCTGTCGAGGATCTCCTTGAGGTCCTGCGCGTCGGTGAAGCCAGGTCGCCCTTCGGCAATTCGGCGAATCATCTCCTTCGTCCTCTGGTCCTCCAGCGCCGTCTTGACGAGAAGGACGACCAGGGGGTCGCTCCGTGGTGGTGGCCGCAGCTCGGTGGATTTCTGGTGTGGATTCGAGGCCAGGACGATGTCCAGAATCGTCCGTACCTCATCTGCAAAGTACTTGACGGTCCGTCCATCCACAAGCAGCCTGTCCGCCGACGGTCCTTGCTGGCCACCTTTCTGCTTGTATTCCGCATTCAGCTGATCAATGATTTTCTGAAACTTTGCCAACTCCCCATCCTTGGCTTGCCCAGCTGCCACCCTCTTCATCAACTCCCGGAGTTCCGGGTCTCCACAAGCCTTCTGGGCAAGAAGCGCAATGACTGGGTCATTGCAAGCTGGCTTTGATGCGGCAGTGCCCGGAGCGCCCGCAGCTGGTGCCGGTGGTCTAGCTGCTGTCGTCGACGGAGCCGGGCCAGCGTTCACCGGAGGCCGAGCCGCAGCATGCGTCGACGGAGCATTGGCCGGAGCATTGGCCGGCGGAGGTGCGAAAGCTGACCTGGGAGGAGGGTTTGATGGCGGCCGGTTTGCTGCTGCCTGTGGCGTGGCCGCCTGAGACAGTGGTGATGGCGCTGGAGAAGGCCGAGGCGGGATGCTGGGGCTAGCAGATGAGGTGCCACTCTTGACCGCCGGTGCAGGGGACGCTGCTTTCGGTGCCTGGGCTGCTGGCACTGGTGGTCGTGGCTGTGGTGTAGGTGATTGTGAGCTTTGAGACGGATTTGTCGCAGGGCTAGGTGGTGCAAGCCTGGGGGTGGCCGCCGCGGCGGTGGGAGTGGCCACTGCTGTTGAAGGCGGCGTAGGTGGAGGAGGCATGGAGCCATTGGGAGGCCCGTACTGGAGCACAGGCCGCGCGGGTGCCGGCTGCGGCTGCGGCTGTTGCTTGGGCTGTGCCTGTAATGCCGAGTTTTGTTGATGCCCCGGCGGCTGCTGCTGTTGCTTCTCGGACTGTTGCGGCTGCTGCTGGGGAGGAAGCTTGGACGCCTTGACAGCGAACATGGTGGCTTCGACAATGTGCGGCTCGATGGTAATGGTGACGGTGCCGACCTTGGTCATGCTATCCTTTGGAGGGTTCTTGGGGTCCTCGTGGAGGACGCCCTTGCGCTTGTACGGCTTGGTCCAGTACTTCTCGAACAGGCCCTCGCTGATCCATTTCTGGCGCGAGCGGGAGAGGGACTCGGCGAGGACACCGCTGTTGTCAGGATAGAGTCAGTCGCGGTGCTCTTGGCAGGACGCGGTGCCCACGGAACCACACGCTTACCTCTCAGAGATGGACTGGTATTCTTTGGACGACAGGTCGGCAGGCTGCGCATGCTCCACTGTGGGCAGTGGCTTTCCGACCTGGATCGACGTGGGCAGCGGTGGCGGCGGCGGTGGAGGAGGCGGCGTAGGCTCGCGGACGGGCTCCATAGGCGCTGGAGTCGACGATTGCTCGCGAGGCGTGATATTTCGCTTCTTGGCAGCCTGTTCGCGAGCTGCTGCTCGGGGCGGGAGCTTTCTCTTTCTTTCCATCGCGACGGGCGCCGGCGACACGAGTGGGCTGAAGAGTTCGATCTAGACGGCGGGGGGAAGCGAGCAGACCATCATAAGGGCGCCATGCGAAACGCGCAGGCGGTAGTGAAGAGCGGCGCTCGCCGATGCCGTCGCACGTGAGGGCTCGGCTGGTGCAGAAGGAGTGAATGGCGTGAATGGCGTGAATGACACGAATGAGTGAAGGAGCGGTTGCGAGGTGCAGAAGGAGGGTCGAGGTCGAGGTCAAGGTCGAGGTCGAGATCGAGGTCGTCGAGGTGCGGCGCGTGATTGGCCTGGAGGATCAAGGCGGAGTAATAATACAAGCACAGCTCTTGTATTACTCACGTCGGAGCACCTAAATGGGGGTTGCCGGATTGGCAGAGACAGCAAAAGCAGCCAACAGGTGATTCAGACGGCGGTAGGGTTTGCTGGCCTCGCCGACTCGCTCACCGGTCTTCGTTGATTGCCCCCGTATCCTCGCTGGAGATGAGGGTGACCCTCACGAGTCTCTGGTTCAGGCGTCTTCTGTCCGAACCTGCCCGAAGTCGCACAGAAAGACGCGTTACACGCGAGAGCTGGGAGCGCTGGTGGACTCCCAAGGGTCCCTCCAGTGAGGTTGCCCGGAGGCTCTGCTATTAGTCAGCCGCCCACCCACCAGAGGGGTCGCCCAAGTGACCTGTTGACGCTGCAAATCGATGCTGGTGTCTGGGTATCTGCGCAGCCGACGTTTGCCTCCCGAACCAGCGCGATTCACGGCTCCTTCGCATACCTACATATACGAACACTGCTCCGTATCGATTGATGTTCCATCTTGCCATACTTGCCTCTGCGCGTATCGCTTCGCTTGAGTGTCCATCGCCGTTCTCGTAAGACGTCACGCGCTTGGACGCGGCACTGAGCTGCAGCCATGGCGGTGCCGCTCCACCCCCTGCTGTGGACTGGCATTGCTGTCGTCGCCGCCCCCTTTGCCTTTTACACCGTCTTCCTCGGCCTACTAGTGACGCCCTTCTTCCAAAGACAGTGAGTGGTCGAGTTGCGCAAAGCCGTATGACAGTTGGAGTGTCTCACGCTGGAAGCACAGCGCCTTGTACGCCCACAAGATAAACACCCTGCTGTGGTCAGACGTCAACTGCCCCGAGAGTTGGGGATTCGCCAGTTCGTCAAACCGCGAGCCCAGGTCTGGGAGACACGCGCTGATTGAATTGGGCAGCCAATCAAGTGACGCCCTTCACATTAGACACGCCTGATGGAGAGAGCGTTTACGCGTGGCACATTCTGCCACTGCCCCTGTATCTGAAGAATGAAGCCTCACTCGCGAACCAGCAGCCGGGGTTGTCTCCAAACTTTGCAGAGACTGAATCGTTCCGGCTGCTGAAGGAAGACCCGGAAGCGAGGCTCATTCTCTACTGTACGTCTCTGGCCGGCTGAGCCGTGATGCCTTGAGCGGTCCATCAAGCTGACAACGCACAGTTCACGGGGTGCGTTTGGACCCCAACCAACACGGATTCCTTAGGAAAATCACGACTTACAGTTGGTAGAACGCGGGCCACATAGCGCAGGCGGTAAGGCCAGATACCTACCACGCCTTGACGGATACTTCATCATACCACGTCGTGGCCATCGATTACCGCGGCTTTGGCCACTCCACGGGCGTTCCCAGCGAGAATGGCCTGATCTCAGACGCTTCCACGCTCGTTGAGTGGGCAGTCAATGTGGCTGGTATTCCGTCAAGCAAAATTGTCCTCCTCGGACACAGTCTCGGAACCGCCGTCGTCAGCGGCGTAGCGGAGAGATATGCCCTCAAGGGTGTCGAATTCGCCGGCATCGTCCTCGTTGCTGGCTTCGGCGACCTGGCTTCAATGCTGAGCGGCTATCGCATCGGCGGCTTCATTCCGCTCCTGGGCCCGTTTGCTGCTTGGCCGGCTTTCGTCCGACTGCTCGATCGATTCATTGTTGACAAGTGGCATTCGGCGGACCGGCTGACCAACATCGTCCGGCACACCAAGACAAGGCTGCGCCTCAGCATGGTGCATGCGAAAAATGACAGAGACATACCGTGGACGGAAGACAACAAGCTCTTCCGCGCCGCTGCAAACGAGACGGCGGGCAGGCTGGATGATGGCGAATTCGAGGCGTTGAAGGAACAGCGAACGCTCCGCAAAGGCAAGGATGCATTTGTCACCACGTGGAGGTCAAACCCAGACATAATCATCCGACAAGAGCTGTTCCCATACGGAGGTGAGTAATGTTGCCTGCCTGCAGCCAGTTCTTGCTGATGCTCCGTCAAGGTCACGACCCCATCATGGGATATGCGCCGGTGGCGCTGGCCATAATGCGATCCTTTGATTACCATGGAACTGCTTACACGTGAAGCATCGGCCGACACCTTTACCAAGTTCGAAGTACAACTGTCAAGTTCACCTACATTGTGACAGGCTAGAACCCTTAGAATAGTCCGGGGCCCGGGAGCTTGCAACCTTGATCTCTGCATCTCCATGATCATGGACCTGTATGATGCATAGTTCTGAATCCAATACATATATCAGCCTACAAAGTTCGTGATGTTTCGATATCGAAGGCATAGTGACCCAGGCACAGGTGGTAACTTGGGGGTTACAGTATAAGGTTGGATGGAGCCTTCACCAAGCCGCCTCCCAACCCCGCAATCACCAATCATCCCGCCAGGCACCACCCCCCACCAGAGCGCTCCCGCAGCCCAGTTATTGCAACGTTGACCTTAGCTTCTCTTCCCAAACTCCACATCACGAGCCAGGTACACGATAGCCAACATGCCCCCCGAGGAGTCCAAGCCGGTCGAGCCCATCGTCGACGAGACGGACGCCAAGCTCAAAGGCCAGCAGGCCGAGATCGAGTCCGAAGACGACAATGACAAGCCCACGACGACCGTAGGCGACGCCGGCGCCGGCGCCTCGGCCTCGAGCGGCAAGAAGAAGAAGTCGAAGCGGAAGAAGGCCAAGGAGCTGCTGACGGGCAAACCCACCGACCAGGAATCGGAGATCAAAAAGGCCATCAGCGGGCTCACGCCGCAGCAGATGAAGGAGCTGCTGGCCCTCAACCCCAGCCTGTCGCAGGAGGTGTCGCAGGCGTCTGGCAGCGCGAACCCGACGCCCGAGCAGACGGCCGACATGCTCAAGTCGATGAACCTGCAGGACATCATGACGGGGCTGGCCGCCGCGGGCAAGAACGTCAAGGACATGGGCGCGTACAAGTTCTGGCAGACGCAGCCCGTGCCCAAGTTCGGCGAGGACGAAAAGGTCATCGAGGAGGGCCCGCTCAGGATCCAGACGGTTGAGGAGGTGTCCAAGGATCCGCAGCCGCTCGTCGCGGGCTTCGAGTGGGTGACGATGGACCTCAATAGCGACGACGAGATCAAGGAGGTGTACGAGCTGCTGAACGGCCACTACGTCGAGGACGACGAAGCCATGTTCCGCTTCAACTACTCGCCCTCCATCCTGCGCTGGTACACGGCCCTCCACCCACCGCCATGCGCTCTGCCACGGGCCCTTGCACACTGAAGCTAACGTCGCGCAGGGCCATGATGGCTCCTGGCTGGAAAACGCAGTACCACGTCGGCGTCCGCGCCTCGGAGTCCCGCAAGCTCGTCGCCTTCATCTCCGCCGTCCCCGTCCGCCTCCGCGTCCG
Organism: Tolypocladium nubicola; assembly: GCA_024340505.1. Classification (NCBI taxonomy): domain Eukaryota; kingdom Fungi; phylum Ascomycota; class Sordariomycetes; order Hypocreales; family Ophiocordycipitaceae; genus Tolypocladium; species Tolypocladium nubicola. Next base: position 1,475 of record JALHCA010000706.1, on the reverse strand, counting down.
CGACAAGACCGTCATGTGCTCCGAGGTTAACTTTCTCTGCATACATAAGAAGCTGCGCGGCAAGCGCCTCGCCCCCGTGCTCATCAAGGAGGTGACCCGCATCAGCAACCTCGACGGCATCTGGCAGGGGCTTTATACGGCCGGCATCGTCCTGCCCAAGCCCGTCAGCACGTGCCGCTACTTCCACCGCTCCATCAATTGGCAGAAGCTCAACGACTGCGGCTTCAGTCCCTTGCCGGCAGGGAGCAAGCCGGCGTTCCAGATTCGCAAGTATGCGCTGCCGGAGAACACGGCGACCAAGGGCCTGCGCGCGATGACGGAGAAGGACCTCGACGGGGTTCTGAGCTTGCTCAAGCGCTACCTTGACCGGTTTGACATGGCGCCCGAGTTTACCAAGGAGGAGGCGCACCACTGGTTCCTCCCCAAGCCCAAGACCGAGCAGGTCATCTGGTCATACGTCGTCGAGGTAGGACACTCCCGTGGAACCCCCCCCCTGTCCTCGTCATGCTGACTGTGCGCCCAGGACAACAACAAGAAAATCACCGACTTCTTCTCCTTCTTCTGCGTCGAGTCCTCGATCATCAACAACCCGCAGCACAAGGTCCTGCGCGTCGCCTATCTCTTCTACTACGCCTCCGAGACGGGCCTGCAGAAGCCATTCGACAAGCCGGGGCTCAAGACGCGCCTCAACGGCCTCGTCAACGACGCCCTCATCTTAGCCAAGCGGCACAACTTTGACGTCTTCAACGCCTTGACCCTCATGGACAATGCGCTGTTCCTCGAGCAGCAGAAGTTTGGCGGCGGCGACGGGCAGCTGCACTACTACCTGTTCAACTACAAGATGAACCACATCGCCGGCGGCGTGAACAAAAAGAACCAGCTGGACGAGGATCACTGCAGCGGTGTTGGGCTGGTGATGCCGTGAGTGGGGTGTTTTTACCCCTGGATAGACAGCATGCGGAACACGGACTGTCCGCGAAAAAATATACTACAATCACGTTCAAAATTTGTGGTCTCTTCTATTGCAACCATCACAGCTTTGTCCAAACCCCCAGCCTCTCTTCCAGCAGCTCATTAAACCACCCCGCCCTCTCCATGATCGGAGCGTGTCCCATCCCGTCCACCACCAGCCCAACCCCGGGCTCGATCATCTCAATCAGCTTCTCCCCGTTCTGCACCGTAATCATGTTATCCCCCTTGCCGTGCATCACCATGATCCGCTCGCGCCCGACGGCATCGGCCATCTCCCGCAGCTGCGCCTCCGACTTCAGGTGCCACCCGGCGGCGACGAGCTGGCACAGGAAGCCGCGCAGCGTAAACGCCCCGTCGACGCGGCGCTTGGCCAGCTCCTGCGCCTGGAAGCGCTGGAAGTTGGAGTCGAAGAGGCGGTACTCGGCGGCGCCGTCCGGCGGCGGCCCGCAGCGCGGCGTCGCGGCCGGCGAGGGGGGGCTCTCGGCGTCGGGCGCGGACAGCCA